>NNCF01139310.1:354958-389457 GCA_002313205.1 Laupala kohalensis
CACATATCTTCTCCACGTGTAGGGTACACGGAAGAAATATATGCACAAAACCTTTAAATTGAGATGTAAACATCAGGCAACATCGTAATAATAAACATTATTTATAAAAATAATTATGTCGTCAATAGTACTCACCCGTGTTCCCCATCTCTTCGCATCAGAATCTCGACACGTACGTGAACGGGTGCTGCTGAGCAATCTCCAAAAGAGAATCTTCTTCATCCGGAGCGAAACGATTCGACAGTGCACTGTCTTCCATTGTTGAGACAAAAGAACACTCTCGGATGCGACAGATGAAGGTAGGAACAAAAGAATCGTCGGCGACGACACTTCGGACTCCAGTGAGCGAATGGGCGACGGATCGTCACGTCTCAACGACGGAACGCCGAAGGGGAACTGGGTGTCAGCGAAGGTTAAAGCCTCTGCCACACAGGAGGTGCCATGTCGTTCATCAGATGGGGCCAGAGAATTTGTAGATTTTCACATTAATGTCCCAGTACATATAGCAGTGATTACTGAAAAGCAAACCTTCCTTCCTCTATACAGCTCCTCCTAGTATCAATAACTCGTACTATTACTAACTACTCCTACTAACCCACGTGGGCCAAGTTGTTGGTAAACCCAACTAAGCGGCCCACCTACTAACAATGACCTACCACCCAACTCCTGCCTCCTATCGTTCCATGTAGATAAACTACATTTCCCATTTACAAATACAACAAATTTTTTTTTTAAGGACGCGGTCTGACGCGGCGTGCAGCGATCGCTTTCTATGATGAGGTGATACGTTTGCATGACGCAACATTGCATCGTCCGCGTCACACAGAAGGCGATCTGTCACAGCGAAACGTCCTTGACCGCGGTACGGTTGTACAAATTCACAAAATTATCGCGCGATCCAGGCGGTCTACGTCAGTTCGTTGAGAGCTTTGTTCGAGGTGGGAGAAGAAATTGAACTGTTGATAGAGAAAGTGAGGAAGTACGCGTGTTTGTACGACACATCTCATCATTCGTTCAGAAAAGGTGATAAAAAAAGCAGAAACATGGTTCGTGATTGCAGAAGAGCTCAACATTACTAGTAAGAACAAATATGTTTTTATTTCACAGTATTATTTCAGGTTTCTCAATTTTATTTCACAAAATGATTTGATTAAATAGTTATTTATAATGATGTACCTCAAAAAAGTATTATATACAATACCCTATTGAAGTTATATCAAAATAATCAGCAACATATTCGCGGACTCAGGATCGGAGCTGCATAGATTGATCTTCGATTGGTGGCAACTGTTTGTAAAAGCGCTTTTGCGGAGAGGCTCTGTAACTTCTTCGCTTCGATCATTAATTGGGTGCAACAAATATCATCTCTTCTTTCTTCTGGTACACTGTGGTGCTGAAAGAAGTAGGAGTTGCTCCTCGTCAGAACTACTCATTTCCCACGAAAACCTGCAAATACACTGTAAGCTGTGCTAAACACAACTGCGAACCCGCACTGCGGGAAGCTATCCCAACACTGGATCGCTCACTCCGATATCGCCCTGTGTGAGACGTACCCGTGATAGATCGCGCGATCGCTGCCTGCCGCGTCAGACCGCGTCCTGTACGCCAGAGGCTTAAGGCTGTGGTATCTATGAGCGCGTGACGAATCACCGCTGCGCTGTTCTCTCTGTACCCGAGCCGAAATAGTGGGAGCCGATGTGACGCCATATCCGGAATCTTCTCAACAAAGTGTAGATTTCGTCATTTTTATTTAACGCACAACTTCCGAGTACCTACTCATGGAGGAGTGTTTGCAAAGTTGCGCACGGACTTGGTAGTCGACGCGGGTGGTGCAGTGGATAGCACACCTGCGGGCAGAGTACGGGATCCCGGGTTCGAGTCCAGGTCCGTCGCAATTTTCACTTGGCTGTTGACGTCATTTTTATTGTTCGCGACTTCGATAATGTTGACTATATAATCAACTTAAATAAATAATAACTCAAGACTTAAGCCCTTTAATTCAAGACGAACAGCTTTTTATATTTTTGTGATTAAAAACTCAGAACGTTTCGGCTTTTCGTTGAAGTCGTCGTCAGGTGCAACAACATTACAACAAATTATAAAAGAAACATAATATACTGGTTATAATTTGTTATATACTGTTCGTCTGTTAAGGGTCCTAAGTCTCGAATTATTTACTTTGAAAATGCGTGATTCCGCACATTAAGGAAAATAGATAGACTCACAACTCGCAGGTTCACAGCAAGATAATCAAACATTAATTAAAATTAATTAAATATATGATTTTGATTCGAAACCGTATGTAAATGGAATAAAACTTACAAGTTTTATCTCTCATAAATGATAATAAGCGCTCTAGAAAATTATTGAAAAATTGCTGTATAATGGAATTATGTATTAATTGTTGGGAGAAAAAGGTAGAAAAGTACCATTAAAGGGGGGGGGTGAAAAAATGCGTCCTTTCTCATGTAGAGTCAACTGTGATATCATTCCGAAAAGCTTTAATATACCCTAAGAAAAAGAAAAGGTGCGCACCCCAAAAATTCTAACCCTGATTATTACGTTTTGTATATAGCCACGTCTTGTATTGACCACAAACGCGTATTTCCTCGACACGCATGACACACGAAGATTCCAATTGATGTAAAACTTACAGCTACATCCATCGGTACCACACGATATCTTCCCTGTAATCTGAAATGTGCACCCCTCCAAATTTGGAGAAACTACGAGTAGATGGAGGTTAAAACAGTCTTGCATGGACTGAATGAAGTTTGACAAAGACTGATGAGCTTGGAGCTTCGTGTACATGCAACACTGTCAAACTTCATTGGCGTGACCCTCATGACGCTATCTTGTTTCTCTATTTCTGGGGACATAAACGTTACCAGTTTACGTTTCTCTGCCCATACGAAAGTAATTGCGTCGATCTTCTGGTTCCTGCTCTACTTCACATCGAAGAAGATTCAGATGGGAGAATATCCGTCTCTTGAATAACGACGCCTCTTCTTCCTTCAATTGAAGAGCACGTGGTGCAACTGTCGTTCTTCCTCCGGAAGTAAGTTTGAATAGTGTAGCTGCGCGATTTGTGTCAGTCTTGCAAGTTATGAAAGACTGACGACAAAATGTCATAGCAACATTTCACTTGCCGTTGCGTGTTTGTGTATTTGCCACATTTGCCCCCTACTTGGCCGAGTGAAACTATTTGTCTGTATTCGATGTATTTGCTCTACTGTGGCAAATACGCGAACACCCGTATCCGCCCTCTTGTCGGTGTTTAGTCGCTCATCAAAGGACTGAAAAACGGCAAATATTTGCGTGAATCGTCCACACTTGTGGATACTGCGTTCCGCGGACGATCGAGACTTGTTGATATTCTGATTTTTTAACCTGTACTTTTGGCTCTTCTTATTCTACAATTTCTTTAATATTTAAGTGGGCTGGGAAAACAAAACAGTATAAATATAATCTTCAATTATCTCAAACACATCTCGTCCATCATTGGTTTGTAATTTAAAAACTACAACACTCATGCACCCCTTTTTCATGCGCGAACATACAAGTGAAAAAAAGCGTTGAAGAATCAATCACAAATATTGGTATGATAGATTTGGTGTATACGGTTAATTAGTATAATAATACCCTTATATTAACATACTTTTCACCGTATAACGTAACTCAACATCATCAAAGTTGGTGCAATTTCAGTTGGCGGAGCCAGCAACGGTCGAACTTCTATCTTTTTGCCAATATCGTCTCAGAGTCAGGCATTGCTAAAAACTTTTCACTTTCCACACGTGGACTCATCAACCCAAAGGCTCATGAAACCCCCTGTTTTAAAACTGTTTTGATGACGTATGAACATGACGCGGGCGTTTGTTTGTCATCGCACAGGGCAGTGCGCAAACCTTTGGGAATTAAAATAGCAACTTTCAGATTTTTGTCTAAAGACACACTTGCGGTTTCTCCACTCAAGAATCGCTCCGCTTCGCTTGTGCGGCGACACACTTGCGGAGCGTCAGCGGAGCGGGGAGGATTAGGGGAACGTGAGTAGGGGGTGGAAGGAACAAGGTCACTTCAAGACAAAAGCTGGCACGCCTCGCGCAAATCTTGTACAGAGCATCCATGCAATTGACCGCTACCGATAGAATGCTTTTATAGTAAAACACATAGATTTATGTAATAAAAGTGTTTAAAGTAATGCTTATTGATTACTGTAAAATAAACTCCACGGTGACTACTTTAGTATTTGTAAATAACATACATAGACCCACTATACACAGATGTCAATACCTGTCTCTTATACACATCTAGATGTGTATAAGAGACANAAAAATAACGACCTTTCACGGACGATTACGATGTATGTTGTGCTTATTAAAATATGTTCCTACCTTCATGTTTCTCGTTACAATTCGTTATCACCTAACGACGGCTCAAACGACGTGTCGTTGCGATGTGTATTATATAATAAGAACAACATACTTTGCAATCGTCTCAAGGTCACAACGTGTAATTTATGCATCACATTATATATATATATATATATATATATATATATATATANATTCCCTTTTAAAATGTACTCTTACCACGTAATTTATCAATAATTATTGATAGATAACTACCTTCCAAAGTACTTAACATGATTGACTCAATATTTTTTGTCTCAAAATAGTAAATTTTAAGAAGTAATATAAATTTTTAATTTACGCTTTAAATAAGGCCAACTGTAGGACAATCTTTCATTCATGTTCAAAAATTGTTAATTCCTCATAATTTTGATAATTAAAAGCGAACTGTAGAAGACAAAATTACTCAATATTTTGAACCTTCCCTTCTCGACAAGTTTCTATTAGACTTTTAGAAACGTCGTCATCAGTCCGTAACAAATTCACGGACAATCAAAAACACAACACAATGCAAATTCACAATATGACACAAATATTTACAATGACTTCAGAAAAATAGTGCAACACGAAACCCAATTTGACGAACAAATATTACAAATAATTGAAATCTAAAGCTTTAAAAAATAGATGTGAAAATGCGCACTTCTCTCTCTTTAACAAAAACTATGCCAAAACTTTTGACAATCATAAAACGAAAATATAAAAACACTACAATAAAAACAGAAGAATACACGAAGAAGTCAAAAATAGTAAAACACGATAATAAGAAAAACACTTCAGAAAAACGAACTCCACTAAAAAGGACGCAAAAAGTTTTCTCATAAAAAAATGTGAGGAAGCGGTAGAACAAATACTCTGTGATATTACGACTCAGTGATGCAATAATTAATGTGAACATTGTTATATAATTAATAATCAGTCCGTAGAAATCGAAGGAAATGAAATTCAAGGGAGGCACCGTGAAAGAAATCACTCGCCGTCTTCCTCGCTTCTCTCAATATACAATGGGAAATGGGATGGGGGGGGGAGGGGGGGGTCAAGGGAGTCATGAAAACCCCCATATAGAGAATGAGTTTCTAGTCGCGCAAAAGCGTTGATGATTTTCAAGAAGGTTGAGACATTTAAACACTTTTTAGTCAGTAATTAGTACTGCAGTACATTCGTAGAAACGATCTAAAAATGCACAACGTGCCATCTACACTGTTGTAGTGGCGGCGATGGCGGTGCCATTATGGTTGTGAGAGTGGGTATCGATTTGAATGGCATGATACGCTCATGTTTACGTTGTGAGATTGGGATTTTTTTGGGGGGGACGTACTATGCCCTAGACCATATTCCTTTGTTATGACCACCACCACCCCTAAAATATTAGTCTGTATCCGCCCCTGCAATACACGCATCTATTAACACTTGTGATCTCGGCAGGCAACAAGGTCGCGCAGGAAGCAGCGGAGGTCTCCGCTCCGCGCCCGTTGGAAAAACGCAAGTGTGTCATTGCCCATAAGAGAACACAGGTCGGCGGGAAAAAAGCTCCGCTCCGTGTAAAAAACGTAAGTGTGTCTTAGCACTATTCGTAAGTACCTACCCTAGATAATAATATATTTATTTGTTGCAAATGGACAGATCTTACCTCGTTGGCGGTATATAAAGAAATACAATACAAAAAATACATATCACAGAGCACTGAAATAAAAAATTGTTAAATAAATCGTTACATTATATGATTCAACTAATATTAAAGTATCAAATATAAAAACATTTTACCCTAAAACATCTAAATAAGTGATAAAAAATACTTATTGCACATTTTATTTCACTGACGACCCAAACATTCGATTTATCCCTTTCGTGCCCTTCATTTCACTTCACTAGCTTCCCATCTACACTTACGAACCCATTCTTCCCGAAGTTGCCTAATCCTTTTAATTTGTCTGCTCCCTCCTTTTCTTAGGGCGTTTTTGAATTTAAGAGAGGTCGCTGAGCCCGATAGCGCTCCCACGACATCCGCAGCCAAATTGTTCCAGTCCCATCATTGATCTATTGAGAAACGAGTATTTTCCTACTTTTTTTTGTGTTTCCTTTCACGAATTTTGAAAAAGTGATCTTGTCCACCCAATATAGTGGGTTTTTCTAAACGCTCTTTGACATCCCGTCACTCTGGTTCGCTTTTTAAGTGAACTGAACAAACATCCCAGTCGCGCTCTTTTTCTACGAATTTTGATAGGTTCTATTTTTATGTAATTATCTGCATCATTACCCATGTTTACGAATTTAATCTCTTTTTTTCTGATTCTTCTATTTGATATTTTCTATAAGGATCCCATCCTGCCGATGCATATTCGAGTAGAGTCCTAACAAGGGTTGTGTACGCTAACTCTTTCGTTGTCGGATTACTCTGCCTTCGTTTAATGAAATTTAGAGTCTTCTAAGCTTTTTTTATGCAACACTGTTCAGACCTGATCAGACCACTCTGAAGTTATTCTTAAACACGATACCCAAATATTTGCGTGAATTTACATCCGGTATTGGATATGAACTGATTTCATGGGAGCGATTTTACCTTAATCTGGTGCGAGTGAAACATAAGAGCTTTACAAAAGTCCCACTGGCGCAGGAAGATTGAAATCACTGGAACATCTCAAATCGGCGAGAGAACAGAGTAACATATGCGTTTATGGAGATTTCAACTTGAGACACTACCTCACCGGCCATTTGAATGCATGAATTGTAATTGCATTGCGTCGCACATCCACTTTCAAAATTTGACAGACATTTTAGGTGAGAAAAGTTTTTACTTTGGACTTTTATCACTCTTTGGCCGCCATGTTTCTACTTTTGTGCATTTCAGAAACGAGTTCCTGCGTTTTTTTTTGTTTTATACTGTCGTATTAACTGATAAAAAAAGACGTGATTTAATTTCTGTTTATCATCATTATTCGTTTTATTTGTTGTAAATCAATTAGAATAATAATAATAATAATAATGATATAGAAAACAATTGTACTTCTCGGGGGAGGGGGCTCAGGACCTGGACTCTTAACGGACAAAAATTGAAGTTGATAAATGGNCTATTAACCTGGGAAAGGGGTTGGGGGGATGAACAGTGCTCAAATTTCTCCCGTACCAGAAGAGAAAAAAAAATACTCAAGAACTCTTTGAAAGAGGGAGTTGGGTGGGGGAGGTAGAAGAAGTATCCTTAATGTTGTATTAGCGTAGGTACAATTAAATCCCCTCCCAGGGAACTCCATCCTCGCGTAGCACTGTCCGTGCGGGTGGAGAGGGTTTGCGTGTTCCAATGAAGCTGAGAGCTACACCGGCGGTAGCTAGCTACTGGGAGGGTCTCCCAAGCCGGACAGGTTTCAGCGGAGGTTCCAAACAAAGCGTGTCCCCCACACCGACCTATCGTTCCTCACACCCCTCCACATTCCTCCTCCCACCCGCTGCCTTTGTGAGGGGAGAAGGAGGAGGAGGGATCTATCAAAGGATAAGGGAAGGTAAACCCCCGACAGAAGACCCAACTGGTCCTCCGGGCTCTGGGGGTCGGTTTTATGATGCCGGAGTGAAAAACGAAGACGACTCGGCGAACGAAATAAGGAATATGTGCATTTTGGAACATGGAACGTCCTCATTCTATATAAACTTGGTAAGGCTAGAGTGGTATGGGCATTCAATAAGAATTGACGAAGAGAGAGCTGTTAAGAAGGTATTTATGGGAAGAATTAAAGGAAAAAGTAGAAGAAGAAAGAAAGAAAGAAAGAAAGAAAAGCAGGTCCAGGTCCAGGTCCAGATGTTTAGATCAAGTCGATGACGATTTGAGAAGTATTAAGGTTGAAAGATAGCGTAAGAAGGCATTGGATCGAAGAGACCGTGTATCTATTATTAAGGAAGTCGTGACTAAACTAAAAGAGCTACTGGAAGAAAGAAGAGACAAATCTTTAAAATACCTTAAATCACAAATAAATGATCAGAGTAACAAAATGTCCTCATTGTTGCGATTTCAACTTGAAAAACAACATAACCTCACTCCGGTCATTTCAATGAAATCTTTGCAATTGCAATTGACAATGCAATACATCGAGTCTTGAAAAAAAACTATTCTTTTTAAGACAAACTTTAAAATCACGAAAGAGATCGAAAATTACTTTGATTTGTAGTAAATTTTCCTTTGTAGTGTCTTCACGTCGCTTGTATCTATGGGTAATTAGAGAAAAATATATTTTACTATTTCCTTTGACGTGTGGTGTTGAGTTCGGTCGCCATGTTTTTACATTTCGCTTTTTCACGGGTCGCATTGTCTTCAGTCACGTGATGCGTCTGTCATTTCCATTACAACTGTACTTACCGGAGTTTTTAGTGAATTATTCTTGCAAATGTAAGAGGTGAACATCTGAACATTATTGCGTGCCTATTTCCATTTGCTCTGTTTTAGAAGGATGTTAAGCCGGTGCTTGAACCAGAATTTAAAAAATAATGAGCCCTTGAAAGTTTCTCCTTATAAGATCATAGTAATTTAAAGTCAAATAATTCAAAATTTTGCGCAGTAAGGATATGAACATTTATCGCCGTTGGATAGGGAACGGTTAAAACTATCATTTCTATCATTTTCGAGGGTACTTTCGCCTAGTTGCTCTAACGAATACAATACCTCAAGCCGTCGTTATACTACCCCTGCAGCCGAGCACTCCTTCTTCCACTACGGAGTGAGTGGTACATAGAGCCTTGACTTTCGTTGTTGTTGTGACGGCTACCCCTCTCCCTCCCTCTAGCCGTACCTACCCCTCCCCCACTCCCGCGCAACTTCATCTGTCCCTCAGCCGCCGCCGCCGCCGCCGCCGCCGCCACCTCCACCGATCGACCTTCTGCCGTTTCCTCGCTCGCTTCCGCTCCGCCGCCGCCGCCGCCACCTGACGTCACGCCGTGACGTCACACCGCGTCATCCAGCGCGCGAGTACGCGATCGCCATGCTGCCGACAGCGGCGCCTCGCTGCGGCCAGACCAGCAAGCAACAGATCGCTATCGTCCGCCGCCGCCCGCCGCCATGATTGGCGACGACGAGGGAAAAAGCCCCCCCGCCAGACGTAATAAAACGCGAAATGGAGAGTAGCACAAGGGATGGATGTTTAACGAGGGCAGGGAACTCGCATTCTTCGAACAGGGAGGTGGTGGGGGGTGTAATACTATTTTTAATGGGGGGCAGTAAAAATAACGGTCGCGGTCTACAGGGATACGTAAACATGGTGAGTAAGGAGCAGAGTAGTAAATATGAAAATGGACGACCACGAGGTTTTATTCTATTCGACTTCATTGTCGTAAAGAGGAAACCAATAGGGGATCGTGGATAGGTATTCATTCTCCCGTAATATTTATTCTCTTCCACAAGAAATCACTCGAATGAATGTCTAAAACACCAATCGTTAAAACCTTCCTATTCGTTCAACAAAATGTCAACGATTATATTCTTGGAATAAAAGAAGTCCGTAACAGTTTCAATCGTTCGGACCAATTTAAAATCCTAACCTTATTCTTCGTATATCCTTCCGCGAGTCCTGCTACCTCCACCACCGCCTCCACCTTCACACTTAAAACAGATTTTCTTAAAACGGAATCGTCGGGACTAACAAACTTAACATCGCCTACTGTGACCGAAACAATTGTTTATAATTGAAATTATCATACCCTAAACTACCACTCATGCGGATGCAATACATACTGATTGTAATTTACGTACAGAAAATTTAAACACAATCGTTGGACCAGTTTTTGAAAAATATTCAAAAATAATAATTTGACCTTTATGTGAAGTGTCCTTTGTGTTCAAGTAAAAAGAAAATTGAAAGCACGCGCATATGTTAGAGGTAAATTCTACCCTAAATACGAAAAATGAAAAAAAAAATACCATTCGGTCAGGAGTGCTGTGCACAGACGGACGACGGACCTAACGGATGTTATACGAAAAACCACTTTTTCGTAATCAGGGGGCTCCAAAACGGATATTTCCGCAAAAATCTCTTTTTCGAATTTTTAACGATTACAATACTTTCTATATACTACATATATGAAAGTAAAATAAACCAAGTTTTTGGTCGCCGTTGGAGTTATTTTAAAAACAACTTTTATTTTGGAAACAGAATCCACCAAAACAGATATTTTTGACAGAATTACTTGATCGATTTTTTTTTTCGGTTCTTTATGACAAAAGAAATGAACTGTAACTAACATGTCAGTCGGGTACAAAGCCAATAATNAGAGATTAGAATGAAAAATAAATATTCAGAACATTAATTTACTCTACCTCTGCTTCATCCATGTAAAATAATATTCAAGCTTCTTGAAATAGTAAACAAATACGTGAATGTAGCAGATAGAAATTATTTTACTGCGTCTATACCAAACTTTAAAGCGAAATTCCGCTAATGCGGATGCAACGCATAGTAATTGTACTTTACATACAGAAAATTTAAGAAAAATTGTTGGAAGAGTTTTAGAAAAATATTCAAAAATATACTTTGACATTCATATGAAGTACTCTTTGTTTTAAAGCAAAAACAAAATTAGAGCACGTGCATCGACAACAAGTAAAATCTATCGTAAATACAAAATGTGAATTAAATTGATTCATCCGTTTACTCAGAATCGCTGCGCACAGACGGGCGGGCGTTATACCAAACACAACTCTTTCAGAATCAGGGATCGCCAAAACGGATATTTCCGTCGAAATCTCGCTTTCGAATTGTTTTTTCTCGATTACAACACTTTCTATATGAGACTACGCATATGCGAAAGTTAAAAAAGGATGATGATGGTTGCTGTTCAGAAAATGAGACGTTATATGTGACGATGTTTTTTAAGAAGTTAAAATCAGGTACTCACCGAATAGTAGAAGATCTGAAGAAATCGTGTTGTTCAGACGAAGAAATGTCTCACCCCTGGAAATAAAAATACGACTCAATTTTAGAGCAATAACTGAATAAAGAATAAAGTCAAGAAAACCGAAAGGTTTCCTTGTGTTAAACCAATTTTTTAAACGTGAAACAAGATGTTTTCTAAGCGCAATAAACATTAAGATTTTTTTTTTGGCCTAGGTATTATCGTTGTCCTACTCAATTTTGTTGCCAATACCATTTGGAATCGTAGATCACTCAGCGTTGAGTATAAAATTCTGTACAATCTTCAAAGTCCGGCATTTGTGAGAACGAAACGTTTGGTAATCCGACAAGATGGCGATGAGAAGATTTCAGAAACTTTTAAAATTAAAAAAAAACTAAATACAATCAATGAATATTTTGATCTGAAGTATAAGGATTTAGAATGAAACCAAACTCTTTTGTTTAATTTAATAATGGTTTATTATTTTGATTTTTATTAGTCTAAGTAATGTTTTCACTCAAACGTCATTTTCATTTGCAATTATCGTTCATTCTCATTGAGTTTCTTCATGATCAAATAGAGTAAATAAAACCTGTGTGAAAAGATACCTAATCTTTCTTCTTCGCCCATTTATAATGTAATCAGCTGAGTTTACCCTCACCCAGTAGACTTTTAAGCATTGTTTTAATGGTTCCTTCGGCAATCCATAGTAATTGATAATCCAACAACTGTGTCGGATTATCAAGAGTCAAGTGCAAAATAGTTCTCTTGCGAAACACTTCCTTAAAGGAAATGAATTTGGTTTCACGTCAATAATTTGTGATCGGAGATGTTCATCTGAACATTCCACGAAAGCACAAAAAAACGACAGAATACGTCATCCAACTCATCTGATGACGAAACAGTCGAACGATTACATCTATTACATTTCAAGTAAATAAATTTCATCCATTAAGAAAACGATATAACCTTCATTTCCAACAAATAAATTTCTATTGCGGTCGATGTAACACAATAACAATTTTCAAACCCCAATTTGAAAGAATGTTCGACGATAAGATATTTCATAAACAACTACAATCGCTTATGCAAATATGTCTATCCGTGCACCCTTTCCACACGTGGAGAAGATACGTGATAACTTTTTCGGTCAGGTGGAAATGGCGACGAGTCCGGGAATCGAACCCGGGTTTTCCTACGATGATCGCAGGGATGTTAACCACTACACCTTCCACAAATGTAAATGTAGACCCGGATGGAAACGGAAGGTGACGAACGGGTGGCGTAGTGGTTATCACCCCTGCGATTAAAGCAGAATGTGTCGGGTTCGATTCCTGACTCGTCGCCATTTCCACCTGACCGAAAAAGTTATCTCTCCTAATCCCTTATCGAAGAAAAACATTTTTCTTCTTCTTTTCCTTAACGGAAAATCTGGAAAAAATCTCCATCATGTCGCACATTGCAATCGGCTAATATAAACGACAAGAAACTATTAATTGGCGTATGCGAAATATATCGCATCATACCGTTTCGCTTAGGATAACAGGGAAAACTCGGTGTTTTGTAGAAAAATGAGGACAATACGGTTTTGTGTCCAGAGGTGACTACGTGAGTTATTTACCTCATGATTATTTTCCAAATTATGCTCTCAACGTGTTGCAGAATATTGAATGTGTACATTGAACACGACGAGACGTAGAAGGAAATGAGGTAAACAAACATTTTTGGATCACGCGATAAAATTCTTAAAACGACACTAAAAATTGGTAACGATGGTAAAAAAAGATAATTCGTAGGAATAATATACAGGGTGAGTTGGAGGTGTCAAATTTTTTCTACATCCCAGTGTTTTCTCGACCTATAAAATAATATCAGGAAAATGTTCGTGAGATGAGGTTCATTAAAATACCAAAACTGAAATACTTTAATACAAAATTAACATAATTTCGTATAAAGTACTTCTTTTCTTTTTCATTTACTTACTTTTGTCGCGTCCACATCTTACGACATTCACAACACATTTTGTTTTCCATCATACAACTAATTTATTTTTTCTTTACTTTTATTATCCGACTTCTTATCTTTTCTTTCGTTTCTCTCGTTTATCCTTCCTCTCTTATATCGCATTTTATGATATGCACACCTCTCAATAAACCTATTTTGAGTTAAAACAGTCCACATGTTCTTGAAACAGCTTCTTTGTACGCATTAATTTGCTCATATTTTTTTGTTGATCGTTGTTGTCCTAAATGTTGTAGTGTTTTAACATATTCTGCACTTTCATTACCCTACAAAGGACAGTATCATATTAGGTGTTCTGGTGATTCTTGCCCTTCCTTGCATATTACATTGTCCATCTTCTCGCCACATCCTATTCTATGTAAACAGTTTGGGAAGTTTCCATGACCTGTCAAAAATTCTGCTATGAACGCTGTCGTCTTGTACCACTGTCTATTTGTCAGAGCGAGTCGAATACAATTTATTTCAGGATATTAACAGTACAAGACCATCTATTCAGCTGTTGGAATAGGGGATACTCTCTGCGTGACATATGATCTCATTCATTAAAACTCCGTTACGAGATGCGATTGATCACACTTACCGGCGTTCCGGTTCGATTCCAGTGAATTATTTATTTATGATATTTATAGGAATCCAATTTATGCATATGCATTAAAAAATTTATATATATATATATATATATATATATATATATATATATATATATATATATATATATATATATATATATATATANTACATTCATTAAAAATAACCTTCAATAATGAGAGTGTTGACCAACAAATGCAAAATGTGACCTGAAGCATTTTTGTGGAGGCATTTGTAAATAGGGAATGTAGCTAAGTGCTATTGAAGCTTATCTATGTAGATATAGGATGTAGGTTGTATGCCTATTGTCAGTAGGTGGGTTTACCAAAAACTTCGCCTACCTGGAGGGGTTAGTAGGAGTTATTATATACTCGCAGGAGCTGGAAGGTTTGCTTCTCAGTGGTCACAGCTATATGACATTAACGTGTAAAGCTAAAAATTGTCTGGCCTCATCGGGAATCGAATCCGGGACAACGCTACCACCTGAGCCACGGGTGGGACCCGAAGCATTTGCAGAAGAAGCCAAACATCTCGTTCGCGATAGTAAACAAACGGGTAGAGTCTTAGAGGAGTTGGAACAGCAGCATGTGTTGTGTCCCAGACACGAAGGACGATCTCATGGAACGACGCAATATTCTGTGAACACTTGAGCCAAGATCGTCGCGTCTCTTCTTCTCCCTTCTCTCTCTCTTCAATGAATGGGTGGCTCACGTCACGACCGCTGTATATCAGCACGCACTCGAAGCTGCACTGGCTCGCATCTGGGTGAAAATATTGACCCAGGAAAGAGGAAAAAAAAATGTCAGGAAAAGGTCTTGAGCTGAAATCTGTTGAACAAATACTATTGATGTATGTGTCAACGTTTCGAACTACACGACCCCTCTGGTGGATCAGGTGGTAGAGTTCTTGCACTTCGCCTAGTTATCCCAGATAAGTTGTAGTAACTTTTCACATTAATGTCCAAGTTGATATAGCTGAGACTACTAAAAGCAAACCCTCTTTCCTTTATCCACCTCCTACTAACGTGGGCCAAGTTGATAGTAAACCCAGCTAAACAGCCCACGTACTAAAAATAGCCCCAACCACCCAACTCCTACCTCCTATCGCTCCATGAAGATAACCATCAACAGCACTAAGCTACATTCCCCATTTACAAATACAACAATGGAACTGCTCGAGCTCTTCATCAGGGTCGAAGAAAAGGAGTAACAATGCATTTTTGAGAAGAAAAATACAAATATGATTTATTAATGATACATTGTGCGTATTACGAATAGAATGTACTACGAAAATCACGTTCGATGCAAATACTCAATGGTTTAGATCGAGTAATGATCTAAATAAATTAAAGGGATTAAATTACGAATTAACAAAAACACTTTAAAAGACCTCTTTTGATTATATACTATTATTACTTTTACATACAAAACCACACTAGTAATAATATATTTCAATAAAATAACATATAATGAATCCTATTTGTAATTTCGCTAATGACCCAATGTGTTATTTACAGTCGTCACTTCTTCGTTTCGAAACGTCTTGATCCAAGATGCTCTCACATACATCACCTTCCACCCTCACCCGCGCCGGCCGGAAAGACTCACCTGCTGGATAAATCCTTTTTTTTTTTTTACCGCGCAAGCAAGAAGACACAAATTTCTTTAATTTTGAATTCAGTTTAACATTCCGAGAAAAATTATACCAAACAAGAACCATAATTAAGAATTGTGTATTTTAGTGGACAATACAAGTGTCGCATATCCTCACAAAATAAAAGGTCAACTGCTTCAAAATAGTTCTCTGGTATCAATTTTCTTAAAATCTTCTACAGAATTCATAATTATTTTTGGTGATTTTCTTCAACGGTACAAAAATAATTTGCGTTGGGAATTATCCACATTCCAATCGCCAAAGATAAGGATTTTGGATACGGATGACTAAAAGTAGAAGAGTCAGGGAGCGAGGCGTCTCGGAACGAAGAAGTGACAGAGTGAGGGAGAGCGCCAGATATCTTCCGACATTTTACAACCTATAATTGTAGCGGTAGTACATTCTAGTTAAAACTATTCTCCATTATTTCTTCAATTAACACATCCGATATTTCCATAGACAATCGTATGAGACGAACGTGAAGCATAGTACGACAAGTGAACATACATACATATGACGTTTCGGAACGAAGAAGTGATGACTATAAATAACACATTGGGTATATTACATTGTGTACCCGACACGTGAATAATTTTTTCTTCTTCGAGTTTTAGGACTCGCCAACATTAAGGTCATTAGAGCCCTTTACACTTGGAGAAAGTATGTGATAAATTTCGGTCAGATCGATAAAAAGACGAAGAGTCGGGAATCGAACCCGGGTTTCCCGCTTTGATCGCAGGGGTGTTAGCCACTACACCACCCGTTCGCCTCCTTCCACAACTGTACACCATAATATGCATAACGAACCTTAACACGTAGATACGTGTAAAACGTATAATTAAGTGCATAGTGAATAGTGTGCCGCCTGGTTCACTTATCTCCAGTCTGGGGATGTGTCTCAGGTCTTCCGGTGGATGGCGAACGGGTGGTGTAGTGGTTAACACCCCTGCGATCAAAGCGGGAAACCCGGGTTCGATTCCCGACTCGTCGCCATTTTCACCTGATTGAAAGTCATCACCAAGTGGACGAAATGTCGCATCGGCAAAAGGAGTGAATTAGGATTTAAAGCGAGAGGAAGATAAATAACAAATTCCTCCTCCAGTGTCTTTTGTCGAAGGGTCGTAGAGAACACAGCGCTAACAGTGCTTACAGCGAACAACGTAATCGAATGACGTAGGAACCTATAACCTAAAAAGACCACGTGAATGTCGAGGCGATGATAGTCCAATCTTCCTATCAGCAGAATCCTAGTGAGTTTACGTTCGGATGCTATACCTCCTACATCAGCCGTCGATTCGTCAAAAGCGACAGTACTTGATATATGCCAACTGAGGTGGACAGAGGGTTTGATGAGCTAACCTTTGGCCGAAAGAACAGAGCCTGAAGATGGCAAATCCACGGGTTAGAGCAGAGCCTCAGTGTGAGTGTCGTGGCATAACGGATGGAACTACGCTAGACATGTGGCAACACCGCGCCTCGCTTCCATTGGTTACATCTCGTTACTTCTCTTTCGCTGCGAGGACTATAATACTCAAACATTATTCAATATGGCCGCCTTAAACAAATAGTCAACCTCTACAAAACAAAAATCCTTGAAACTCACTCGCCCCGCAAGCAGCGGTCCACGATGTCATTCTCATCAGCTGAATATGTGAGGTTAAAGCGTCCCGCTACATCTTGCCAGAAGATTTTCAGGAAGAGCGCGGTCACAAAGAATTCAAGTTATATCCAAATAAATATTAATAGGAGTCATAAAAGCGACTATTTACTGTAAACAAATACAATTTGACAACAGAACACAGGAAGACACAAGGTAATGTTCGTTCCACACTTTGCTCGATGCAGAAAGTACAGAACAGCGCTACAAGAACAAGTGAAGTGATTGGTGTCCGATGTTGGCAATGGATTCAAGTTCGAATGTCTTGCCAACATAACGCGAGGTACCCTTATCATTTCTCTTATGGACGATGACGAAGTAAAAGCGTTGGCTACATTGAGTGCAAGCTCTGTACCAACATCATGCCAGTTAGGTGACAGTAGATAAATAAATAATTTATTGTCAAGAGAGCTGTTACAAACTGTATATGACAGCGTTGAGAACAACAAAGAAATTTACTGCAACGAATATACAATAAACTAATACACACAGTGCTTAGTTTCCGTTCATGATTTTTTTTGTCCTCTTAGAGGCGAAATGAGACGCCGCATTTGGGTGTAGAGGTGAGTGTGTGTGTCCGTGCGAGAGCGTCACGGCGTCTGACTCAGCGTCTCGCGGTATCGACCCCGCAGCAAATGAGAGCGAGGTTTGAACCCTGCCCCTTCCCACCACCGGTCTGCCTCACGTGGATGGAAAGCGGGCACGCCCTATTTCCTGCCCACACACCTATTTCCTCAAAAGCCATGTATACTGCTTAATTTAACAGCTTTGGTGCACGAATACTACCCATTGGAACTTGTTACTGTTTTGTTTTTTTTTCTCAAAATTCTGTATTACCTCGAATCTAGAATTATTTTAATTCTTACGATTTATCAACAATACTTTCAGATGGTTTACACTTTGATAATAATACAAAGTACTTGTGAAATAACTATTTTTTGTGTTGTATTAACTACGAATGTGTTGATATCCTGTTAATATTACCACACGTACAGAACTAATATTATTCTCATCTCAGGAGTAAAGTGTTGAAATGTTAAATCCTTAGCCTCTGCCTCAGGGCCCTCGATCGGAATTGATGGGATACGTCCCTCGCTTGCTTCCGGAGAGTAAATTCGTTTATTGTCCTCCGGTCACGTGTAAAGTTATTTATAACATTAAACTTTGTTTCTATACAACAAGTACATAACACGTTAAAGTAAAAATATTACAAAATTCTGGAAGTATGAAATTGATTTCCACTTTAAAAAATAAAAGGAATCATTTGATAAGGAAAGAGAAAGATAAGAAAAGATCGTATGAATACTAATAATGTTATGCAGAGGCCAAACAACAACGAGAAGGGAAAAAACCCAGAAACTAACGAAATTTAAAATCGCTTTAAGATCACTTGGGATACAACACATCACAACACAAACGGAACAAAGAAGCAAATCGTTACTCTCCTCTACATTTACTTTGTATTCATGTGATCTTTTCTTATCTCTCCCTTTCGTTATCAAATGATTCCTTTTATTTTCAAAAGTGGAAATCAATTTCATATTTTCAGAATTTTGTAATATTTTACACATCGTATCGTGTATCATATCTGAAATGATGTTTATAAAAAAAATACACACAGGACTTTGAATTAACGCAGCGACACACAGAGCAGCTATCGGATATTTACAATACAATATTCTTGAAAAGTTCGTGACTTTCTGTTCTTCTCCTTTCAGTTTACATTTACGTTTAATATCTTCTTCAATTATTGTGTGGTTCTGTTTGTTGTTGTTGTTATAATTTGTTGCATCAAGAGTCGAAACGACGTGCTCTAAGAAAAGCACAAAATAAACGACATTCGTCCATCAAGAGGTCACAGAGGAGTCATTTGTAGAATTCCAGGGACGTAAAACGCCAGTGGAAGATTCAATAGAAAATGGGCTTTCCCCAGGGGAGTGTGCTGGCTCCGCTACACTGTCCAAGTCGAGCATTTTGAAACAATCGAAGAAACTCTACGAAGAGATGTACTAAAACCAAAGTACGATTTAACCGCGTATTTGAAGACATTCAATTTATCCATATCTTTCATATTTTTAGGAAGGAAGTCATACAAAGTTATTCCTGAATGTTATGGACCTTTTTGGCAAACAGTGACACGCCAGAATAATAACCTCATTACGAGTGTTGTGCCATTGAACTAGATTATTTCTTCAAAGCAGGGGTGGGAATTTAATAACTGTCTTAACAAACACGACTACCTCATAAATAAATGAGAGGAAGAATATTGAATTCTGTAAATAAAGGGTTACATGAATTTCGGGGGTAAAATTAACATACAATCCTAAGTATTCTCTTTTGGATTCTAAAAGTTTGAATGCTCGGAGCGAAGTGACCCCAGAAGATAGTGCCGTATCGCAGATGAGAACAAACATTTACCAAATACACGCAGCGAGAAACGTAAGAC
The DNA here is from genome assembly GCA_002313205.1 of Laupala kohalensis. Taxonomy (NCBI): domain Eukaryota; kingdom Metazoa; phylum Arthropoda; class Insecta; order Orthoptera; family Trigonidiidae; genus Laupala; species Laupala kohalensis. The sequence continues at coordinate 374,604 of NNCF01139310.1, forward strand.
CGACACACACCAATACAGGGCAAAATAGTACTATTTGTTTTTATTTAACCCAATTTTTCGTTGCGTATACATCACGAGATATTCATCTGCATCATTTATTGACTTTCTTTATCTCTCTTTAATTGTCTCTCGCTTACTTTGCACTTCACTGACTAAATTATATATAACACAAAAAAATATTAATTCATTAAATAAACGGAGTAAATTGCTCTTGATCTCGCAAGGAAGAGGGTGTTAACACTATTTTGTCAAAACCCTACTGAGTTAAGTAGGTTGACAGTGACGATACAAGATAAACCAAAATCCTTTAAAGACCCAAAAGTACGCGCTCTTCATCCGAGGAACATATTTGCCTCTCGAAAACTTACATGTTGAATGGGAAGGCACCGGTTGCAGCACTGCTCAACACCAAAACATTTAGGAGTGACTCTGGATCGAGCTCTCACTTATAAAAACACATCGCCATGTCACCAAACAAAAAATTGCTACCCGAAACAACATCATAAGAAAACTGACTGGTACAACATGGGGTGTACAGGTGTCAATACTTAACCCAAGGACGCCTAAACATTTTTTTGTAACATGGATGCCGAAGCGGTGAACCCACTGGTAGTAAAATAGTGTACTGATAAAAATTACAACTTTCAAAAAGTTTTATGTATTTTAACTAAGGCAGTATCTTAAAAATGTTAAAGGATAATTTCATTCAGAACTCTTTCTAAAAATAATTCACGTATTCTTTGAGACATTTCTGAGTTTCGATGTGAACATCACGGAACTTAACTAACCCACTGGAAGTACACAAGATAAATAAGAGCAGAATGTCATCAGCAATCACTTTCTTTGAGAATAAACTGATTCTTAAGAACATCAAAAATGCCACCCAACAAGAAACATAGACTTGCATTGTCGTAGAGGTGGGAAATAAGAAATCTGTACCATGGAAACCTAACGGGGGGGTTGTTGAAATCATATTCCAAGTTCCATTTTTTCTTTCAGAGGATGACATTTCTATAAAATTTATTGACACTACAGTATCATACAATATTCAGTAAAAACAATCAGAGTCAAAGGGAAAATGTCGTATGACATTTACTTGGGAAGAGACTAAGAAACATAAACAGAGTCGTGGGTTCAACAAACCCCCACTTAGGCGTCCTAGGGTTGAGAAAAGTAGTTTAACCTTGTGCTACTCCGTCGCAGAATATATCTGCCCGGAGTGGTGCAAATGTAGCCCTGCCAAGTTTGTAGATATTGCTTTAAGGGAGATTACAGAGAAACCTTATAGCAGGTTGCTTGAGATCAATTCCGGTGATAAAACTGTACTGCTTGGCCAGAATAGCGCCACCTGATATCCGCCGACAGGTGGCTGCGAGAAATGAAAAACATAAGGCAATAACATCAAAAACCCACCCCCTATACGGACAGCAGCCAGCTCCACACCGCCTGAAATCTACGAAGAGTTTCCTCCACGTGACAGATGACCTAACTGAGTCAGTTCATCAGACCAGGCTAAAAAATTTGGCGATCACACAATAACCATCCTCCTCCTTCGCAACTGGATATTGCCGTCTGAGGACCGTTGCACCCGCGCGTGAAGAGGACTGGCCGACATGGAAATCCGTAAACAGACGTCGAAGAGACGGAAACGGAAGAAATGGGAAACTTTCCCTTGGGAAACTTTGAGCGAGGAGTAGAACACTACCCACCTTCTTGAGTGCCGACTTGCCCCAGCGGTGTGCAGCAGCGTGCAGGACTTGATACCCGTGACGTGTCCAGATCCTGGTCAAGACATGTATAAACATTGCGGGTACACGAGTGTTGTGCCTTTTTCTTATATTGTGCTCTAGATCTTTGAGACAAGATGATAATTTTCTCATTTGTTGTATTTGTAAATAGGGAAATGTAGCTATAGTGCTATTGAAGCTTATCTACATTGAGCGATAGGAAGTAGGAGTTGGGTGATAGGGGCTATCGTTAGCAGCTGGGTTTACCAACTTGACCCACGTGGAGGGGTTAATAACAGTCATTGATACCAGCAGAAGCTAGATGGGAGGGGGGTTCGCTTTTCAGTAGTCACAGCTAGATGAACTAGGACATTCATGTGAAAAACTACAAATAGTTCCTTTTCATTGTGTTCTAGATCCTTGTGACACAATTGTAGTGTAACGTAAAAAGGTCATACATCTTAAATTTGTTACTTACATTCATTATATAATTGAGGTTAATAGTAGAATTTACCGCAGTGACACAAAATTTGACGTAAAAAAAAAACACATCTTACGATACTAGTTGATTTGTACGAATTATTCCATACACTAACTCAGGTCTCCCGGGGTTTAATCTGGGGGGAAATGGTGTTCAGTTAAGGAAACGAACGGATGGTGTAGTGGTCAACACCAATACGATGAAAGCACGTATCCCGGGCATGATTTGCGGCTCGTCGTAATATTTATCTGGCCGAAAGTTCTCACAAACCTCTTGTACTTTATCTTGTACTTAGAAATTTCATTCATCTTGTACTTTATCACGCCTTTGCTGCAGCACTTTTTAAAATAACTGCAATTTCAAAGCAATATTTGTGTTGTATGGAGTTATTCATTTAAGTTTAGTTTTATATGTACTTAAGTTTTTTTTTGTTTTTTTTTTCACCCGTTCCGCCCCCANCGCCCCCACCGGGCATCTTGTTCTTGTTACATGTTAATCGTTCCTTAAATTCAATGCTTCTCATTGTTCGTGATGTATTTCCTTTGCTGATTCATTATTCTGTCTTTTCACTTGAATAAACTTGATCTGTTTAAATGTTTCCTTATTTCGTTTTTATTCATCTCCTTCTTTCATCATTTCTATCCATTCTCTTTTCCTTATGCTCCTCGTCATTGTATAATCCCTCTCTTTTCTCTTGGCTCCGACTCCACTCAGCCTCCACAGAGGATGTTTGCGTCCCCACCGCGACGAGGTGGAAACTTCACTGCTCTATTAGCTTTTATTTTCTTCTTTTTTCTTTTTTCACTTCCTTCATCTTCACCGCGTACTCGTCTATCGCAGCAAAGAGTTGTTGTGTAGAAATCAGTTCATTCCAATCCGTCCACACGTATAGTCCTGTTCTTTTCTGCGTCACATAGAACATTTTTATCGTTTCCTCTTCATACAATGAACTATCAAACAAGATACTGTATGTTCATCCGCTTCCCTATCCTTAGTACAGATGCGTGAACCTATCTGAATAATATTTCTTTTCTTTAAATAACTCCTCACGTTTCGATGTCCAGTTAATATTTCAATTAGACTGTAGCAGGGCTTGAACCGCTTTCTATTCTTCAGCATATACCGTGCACTTGTTATGAATCTATCCCCGGCACGGTTGCGCACATTAATTCTACAACTCCCTTCTGTCCGGGTTTTTCTCCGGCTTTCATTCTGGTATAGGCGGATTTTCTATCTAGACTCGCTAGGCTCCTCTCTAGGATATACAAAATCTCCAACTAAGTGTGATTGTATTACTTACGATTTATAAACAACATTTTTTCGAATAATTTATAGTTTAATAATGATGCGTTCTTCAGAAATAACTCTTTTGTGTCTTATTCAATACGAATTTCTTGGTATCCTGTTGATGATATAACAAGTACTTAACTATTTTTATTCTGTTAAATCTGCCTCTTACTTAGGGCTCTTAATCGAAATTGATGCGATGGTCCCTTGCTCGCTTCCGAAAAGTTTATTAGTTTATTAGTTTGGTCATAGGAAGTTTGTATTGACAATAAATTTATTATAATAATCATCGTTACGTGACAGCGGTGGTCTAGTGGTAGTGTCTTCGCTTCCAAGACACCGTTGAGCGGTAGAGCGTTGGTTCAACCCCTGCTCGGTCCAACTACGTGAGGTTTTCAGCTCCTACTCCAGACGAATGTCGGTTCGGTAACGTAAGGTCAACACAACATCTCTCCTACCTCTAGCCGCCACGTGTCATAGCAAAGAGTGTTATTTTTGTGAGTCAACGTGGCGTGTGAGAGCTGGAGAACTATAAGGAAGGGGTCTTTTTTTATATTGATGTATTTGTACATGGGAAATGTAGCCAAGTGCTATTGAAACGTATCTACATGGAGCGATAGGAGTTAGCAGCTGGGTTTAACCAACAACTTGGCCCACGTGGAGGGGCTAGTACAAGTAGTTAGTAATAGTTTCAGTTCTTCAATCTAGAAGGAGGTGGATGGAGGAAGGTAGGTTTGCTTTTCAGTCGTCATTGCTATATGAACCGGGACATTAATGTGAAGAGTTATGAACTTTCTGGCCCCATCGGGAATCGAACGCGGGCAACAACACTACCACCTGTGCCACTGCTGGGACTCAAAAGGGAAGAGGGGGGTGCCTTGAGCGTCTATAAATACGCGCCTCGCAGTTCAGCAGACGGTTGGTTGTCGTTTGCAGCCACGTCGTTGGCCACAGATCTGCAAACATCGGCGATCAATCTCCGCTCTGTCTGTCTGACTGCCTCAAAAGGATACGCGCACGCAGAGGAACTCACTCGATCTCTGCACATAATACACTCACGGGTGCACCAAAGTGGGGACTTCGACTCTAGAGTATAGAAAATCGAAATCATTTGGAGAAAACCCCTCAAAACCGGTTTGGTCGGGAGAAAACCCTCAAACTCGTTAGGCCGGTTAATCAGAGGTTCCCGGGCAAAATCTATTTTCGTTCAAATTTCATCAAGTTTCAACATCATTTCATCATGAATGAACAAAGTTAATGAGACGTCATTGCAACTCATTTTAGTGTAATGTCTGTTCATCCATACTAATATACAAATGCGCGTCTGCACAAGCGATCAACCGATCGACACGAAATGTGGCAAAAGGAGATTTTGTTTAGACGTCCAGGATGAACGCAGGCTAACTTTTATTTTTATTTACTGTGTGGTAAGAAAGATAGAAATAGTTTTTGACAAAAAATTTCGATAAAAATCAGGAAGAAAAAAATCTGCTTACGCTACGTAAACGGTTAGAGATAGAAGGGATTTATGAAAGTCAATATTGTTTGCTTTGAGGTGTTCTACAAAAAAAGTCACAGGCGCCATGTGTACCTACAGAAAAATAACCTAAATTATCGAAAATAGAAGTGTTAAAATACTTCAATTCAAAAGAGTAATTTAAGATGAAAAAATCAGTTATCATCAAATTTAATAAAGTGTATGTTTTGTGCAATTAAGAAAGATAAAAAAGCGTCTGTAAATCGTAAAATTTCGAAGAATGGTTTAGATTTTACAAGAATTTTAATGAAATGGCGCAGCCGCGTCTTGCCTCGGAATCGAAAATACCACCGTCGCGGCTGATGTACTGTAGAATCAAGTTTAGTACTAAATTAGCATTATTATGAATTTGAAAAATTACGATGTCGTCCGTATGTTTCTAAAAATCAAGTAAGAACAAGAATTTTCATCTTACAATATAGATTTTATTTTTCCCTGAGTAAAAGAAGATTAGCCTACGAATAATCCCAGGCATCGTTGGGTATAGTACACATATAAACGAACGCGAAAAATCTAAGTCATTACGAACTTAATATACACTCATATATATTACATACACTGCATGTATCATTGCAACGTCAACAGTCAGGAGAAAATTGCGACGGACCGGAAATCGAACCCGGGACCTCTTCCTCTGGCCGCAGGTGTGCCATCCACAGCACCGGATCATGTCGGGTGGAAGTTGCGTACGGACAAAAGGGAGTCGAGGCGGGTGGTGCAGTGGATAGCGCACCTGCGGACAGAGGAAGAGGTCCCGGGTTCGATTTCCGGTCCGTCGCAATTTTTTTATGTGGCTGTTGACGTTGCAAACACTCCTCCACGAACAGGTACTCGGAAGTTGTGAGTTAAAACTGTTTGTATCATTGTTTCAAAAAAATCAGTTAAACAGTGAAAGAAAAAGAGAAAACTGTTTCCAGGGTGAAAGACTGGTGAATCCAAGATCAGTTAAGAGGGGTTCCACTCTGATGCAAAATTCGAGTGACTGATTTGGACTAGGACGATCAAACTTACAGAGATAATAATTAAACTGACATCTCAAAATAACTATTGACGAATTTTGCGTTTGCTTTGCGTTCGCTTGGATAAAACGACGACTTTTTTTGGAGAGAGAAAAAAAAACATTTTCCGTGTTTTTGGCAAATCTTCCCGCTTCCGATCGCTTTCTTGGTCGCCATTAATCGCGCACCGAATGTCAAAGACCGAGAAGAGCGACGGAAAATGATCGATAGTTGACACAATGAGCACACAAACATAAAACTCCAACTCGCGCCTTGGGTCCACAGCCAACCACTAACCAGCAAGATTAAAGAAGAATCAATAAAAAGTACAGCTTATTGTTGTGGAAAAATATCTGATTGGATGCTATAAACAACACAGTTTCATTGTCAAGACTTTTTATTGATTAGATCAATAATGCATTGAATTGCTATGTAAGATTCACGCTATTCAATAGTGTAATAGTTATTCGTTGTTTCAGCATGGAAAAATGACTAAAAATGAAAATTATGAAGATACAATACTTATTTCACTTTTTTTCTCTCCCCCCCCCCGTTCCTCCCAACATTGTGCAGACGCCAGCCGATGTCAACGCTCAAATGTCTGTAGCTGCTCTGCAGTCAGGTCAGTGGCGCTCTCTGTCAGTGGAACTGGGAACTTAATATCTTCAATTATTCGTGACAGGAGCAGCGCTGTCCCTTACCTCGGTCGGTTCCCGAGGGAAACTAATATAAATAATATATTTGTTAAGCGGCAATCTCGATATTGATCATACTGCGCATGCGCAAAGACAGACCTGTACGCAACAGGTGATTGTGTGCATCATACTCTTTTGAGAACTTACCTGCTTGATCGTTTCAATCGTGTGTCTAGTTGGTTATTCGAAACACTATTGACAGATCGATAGTCATCAGTCCAAGTTTCAAATTCTTATCAAATTATTGATCATGTTGATTATGCAGAGTGAAACGCGAGTAAACAGCAAAATTAGTGAAATGAGTTTCAATTAGTGAAATTGATTGCATAATACACTTACATTTTCTTGGTGAATATTTTCATTTACGCTTTGATAATGTAGAGAACTCAATAAATACTTGGATACCTAATTTTGTAGTATTGAACTCTACGGTTAGTAATGATTTTAGATAGTAAAGAAAAAAACAGAGGCATGAAATTTTACTAAAAACACAAAAAACTGTAGAAACAAAACAATGAAATGATTATTTATATCATGTCTTCAACTCAGAACACACGCACAAAAGAATATATCTAAAGGATACCTGATGTTCTTGTAACACTGTATTTTACGTAACGAAAAGTGGCATATAGACGTTCTTAGTTTTAATTTGATGGGAATAATATGGTTTCAAATCTACTTGTGCCTGTAATTGAATTGGTCCTTTTCATTTAAAACCATCCCATAGCGACATGGGGGGATAAAAATATGAATATCGGAAAGTATCGATAGTTGGCTATTAATTACCATTATGGTAGTCGATAGTTTTCCGCCTCTGGCACTATCCATAGGGGTCGATAGCACATAGAAAGTGATCGAGATGATCTTCATGTCGACAGAGCTGCGTCGAACACACCTGGCTTTTACGAAACGGGGTCTAGACTCGGAAACGGAGGAATTTCTCATGGCAAACACACACACAAAAAAACAACTATAGAAAATTTATATTGCAAGACACTCTGACAGAGCAGATGAGAAATGTAGGAGATGCAAAATTAAACCAGAAACTATTCAACNCAGGAAGGGAATCCTGTTGCAAAGAAAGGCGGAGGCGGGTCGGTCTTTAATGGCAACCTTATATACTTCTCAATATGGGATCATTCTCCTTATATATTTTTTCATCACGATAACCGAGTTAATTGTTGCATGACTACGGGGTGTATATTTAAAATAAGATAAGCACAATGGGTAAGGAAAAAAGGTAAAAAAGAACAATACCAATCTATAACCAGACATCATGTACACAAGAAAATGAAAGGAAAAGAAAAAAGTTCCCCATATCGGAATTCGATCCATAGTTGTGAATCCAGCGCGCTAAATCCTCGAGTAAAGAAAAAATATTTAACATAAAATAAATAATACTCAGATCAAAGACAGATCTTTACCCTAAACACACTTTATCTTTGTAACTTTTGAAATTGTATCTTGCTAACCTGAGGTAAAATACAACAACAAAAAAGATGGTCAAAAAGACAAGAGGTCGTCATGAAAATTTGGGTCGTAAAAGACTCCCAGGCACACACAACCCATTGTAAAATGAGTACACAACCTATACTTTCAGTTGCGGACAATAGTGGGCAAAATTTTCTAATATTAATGACTTTAGAACTATTACAAATCGCATAAGGATCAAGTAATGGCAAAGTATAGGAAATGACTGATGGTTCTTGAGTTACGTCACTGCGGGGGAGTTCTGGGGAGTGCTGGAACAGTGAAGTGAAGCCAACTATCTATTAAAGAGTTTATTTTACACCAAGAGTTTATTTTTTACAGATTTGATAAAATATCCATTTTACTGTTGGTAAGTTACAGTCTCCTGAACAGGAATTGGACCTCTACACATCTGCGTCACGACGTCGACCTCTCAGAGTATTTGAGTGTAAGTCAAATCAGAAGCGATGACAGCTTTGTTCGTAATATTGTTATCTACCTTTAGGGTAAAAATTTTACTTTTAAACTCGATACACTTCTAGTAGTACTCGAAAGAAGTTAAAAAGGTTAATAGAGATAGAATTATCGTTCTTCCAGCTTGGACACACGGAGGGTCAGAAAATTCGGATATTTTGTTGTAAAATGATGCAATTGACGAATCTGAACGAATATAATTTTAAAACACAGATACCAAAGATAGTTTTCTTGGGTTTCTTAAAAACTATTTGTCTCGCAGTTTTGCAGGAGTGCCTTGTCCGCCACTGATATCAACAGATATTTTCTATTAAATAAAAGACTTTTGAGTCATCACAGATTTCATGTCCGACAAAGTACGTATATATGACCAACACTTTGACAATTACATTTACACAAAAATTCTTTTCTGCGACTATATAAACCAACAGGAGATTCATTTCTCTGGAGAAAACAATAATACCGCTCTTTTTGGTCGCAAAGAAGTAGCCTCGTAAACGCTGGCGAGAAATTTCAATGGCAGAGGCATGTAGTCAAAACCTTCCCTCTCATATATGACCAATACTTTGGCAGTTAGAACATTTCCACAGAATTCTGTTATGTGACTGAGGAGGTTCATTTTATTCGTTTTATTGAAGAAAAAAAAAAAAAATAATAATAATATCACTCTTGCTCATCGCAAAGACGTAACCTCCTATAACTGCTGGCGCGAACTTTCAATGGACGAGGCACGTCGTTAGTCACAGACTTCCGTCTCTTGGCGCGCGTCTCTGGGAGGGCAGTGAGCGCTGCCAAGGCGAGAGGGGCATATGCCACCGTCGCCGCGTGTTTGCGTCGGAGCCAAGACGCATGCTCTTGGAGTGGCGTTGCAGAAGGGTTATTCCCGTTCTTTTGCGCCAGATTCGGGCCGCGAGACGTTTCGCTTTCTGGGGCGGAGGTGAAATAGTGCGTTGGAAATACGAACAAATTCTTGGCTCTGACGAATCGGGGGGGGGGGGGCGATATTTTCTTGTTCTACCGATTACTAAGAAAGAATTGAACAAATAGAATTGAAGAATAAAGAGTCGACATTTAGAACTTATGTCACGGATAGTTCGGATAATAAAACATTCGGATAATCAAAATTGTGTTTTAAAAAAAGTACGACCAACCACGTTTGTACAAAAAAGGAGTTTTCTCTATTTGCAAATATAGTGTAGTAAAGTGTGAAAAAATAAACAACATAAATAGATGTTTATAATGTATGTTACGAGTTGTTGTATGTTGTACATACTTTTATCAAAGACTATATCTGTGACTCATTACTTCTTTTGATTTCTTTTACGTGATGCCAGTTCGGATAACTATACTCTGGGATAATTAAACTTTCGGATAACTGAAGCTCTTTTTGGAAATTTACTTTTTTCCAAATATTTTTTTTTCTGTTGTCTGTCAACCATGGGACACAAAAACACTCTGAGTTCAATTTTTAAAATATTGAAAAAACTATTTTGAAAAGTTGAAAATAAAAAGAAAATTTTTTCGGACATCTTTGTTTTTTATTTCCGATTCTCATTTCGAAAAAGAATGGAAGTCAGAGATCAAACTTGTTATTGTCTTTCTCACAAAACTGGTTATTTCGATCCTCATTCACATTACAAGTGGCATAGTCCTTGTATGTCTTCCTCGTCACCTCACTATACACATTTTGAGCACTGCTTATTTTTAAGCTCATTATTTAATTGCGCTAGGTTTCAAATTAAAGCCACTTGAAACTAAAAGAGAGAGAGAGAGCACCTTTTGACATTTTTATCAGAAACATCCAACAATTATCAATACAACGTTATTACTCGTACAATGAATGCCTCCCAAGTCTCTTGCTTTATTTGGTCATGTATTTTAAAATAGTTTTAAATTCACAATTTGCTAGCCTGCAGATAGGGAATGCTTCACTATAGCAGAATATCATACACTAAACGATTTCTTGAAAACCCTGCAGACTACATGATGTAACTTGAACTACATTGAAAATTATATGAGAGGAGAGTAGATTCTTCCACACTAGTACGCTCGGATGAACAGTATTTGGTGGAAGTTCTTAACTGGCAACGGAACAAGGCCGCATATGAACGTACCGACGTAATATTTCGTAACGCATCCTCCAGAACCAGATAGCATTAAAACAAACCCACTACAAGAAGTGTTTTCATTGCTGTTAATTCCAACTCTAGCAGAAATTCCTGCCGCAACATTTGCCATCGTAGAACTATCTTATTGGTGTCTGTACAAAAACTAGCAACCGTGGTTTTCCGTTCGCAAGTCACGACACATTCACAAAGTAAATTATTATTATTATTATCCACTGCCTGAGATGGCATTGGCGTAGTACACTCGCCTTCTGCCCCTGATGAATGTGGTTTTAATACTGGGATAAGTTTGCAAGGGTGAACAAAGCATATCTGCTGTAGATATTCTTGGAAGACTCCCAGTCTCCCACCTTTCATCCCACTACAATATTAAAAAAGTGAAACTGACAGGTCCCGAAGGTGCTGAAGGGGTTCATGAAGGATAGAGCTCAGAAATTTCATGGCCTCGGATCTAGGCCTGAGAACCTGCATCCTGCTCCGGTCGTTTTGATCCAAGGATATACCCGGAACTCACTTTACAGTGGGTTGAGTAGGCCTGGGAGTCACTTTACAGCGGGTCGAGTGGGCCTGGGAGTCAGTCTAGATGTTGAATAATTCCCACCCCGCCGATGATCCAACTCTGATCCCGGGTACAACGGCGAGAAACTCAAGCGTTCTACCCACTCCCAGCATATGATCCACCCACATTCGTATATCATTCGCCTCGGAGAGATGTGTCAAGATGCGTATGCGATTCTCCATTCATGACACCCCACCTTACTTTCACTAATGGTTTTTAATATTAAGATTTAAAAAACCCAATAAAACAGTAAAAAGAAAAAAAAATATTCCCATAACATTTTAAGTTTTCATCGCACCAATTCAATTTAATTTATTTACAGGTTCTTCACAATTGAAAAACGTATTTTGGTTTCTTTATTTCAAACGTATTCGTGTTGAAAAGAAATTTCTGTGACAAATTTATCTCTACAAAAGATCAGTTAGCGATCCACGGAATTTAGAGAAGTGAAGTCAGCGCTCTGTGAGGCCCCAGAAGGTTCGCGAACGCAACCCTCTCATGCATAAACATTCGCCCCTCGTTTCCATCGTAGTATTTGAGTTGTAGCATTGTAGTATTGAAGTTCATCTACATGGGGTGGAGGGAGGTAGGGGCTACTATTAATAGGTGGGTTTAACAACAACTTGTTCCATATGGAGGTGCTAGTAGTAGTAATAGAGTTAGTGATACTAGGAGGAGTAGGAGGTAGATCAAAGGAGGGTTTGCTTTTCAATTATCACAGCTATATGAACTCGGAAACATAAGAATAATTCCTTTCCCAAATATCTAAAATATATAAATAAATCGAATCTCTTTAAATCCGCGGTTAAAAGCTTTTTAATGTGCTATTGTTTCTGTAATGTGAAAGAATTGACAGATGTTAATAAATGAAGTTAATGAGAGTTTCAATTTCCTAATAAATATTGTTTTCCACGTAACTTCGGATGATGCAAGTGATGTTAATATATCTTATACTTTATCACGCCATTGTTACTGTACTCTAGATATCGATTAAATTCCTTTTTGTTTTGTAATAGTTTATTTCGAACTGTACGCAACCTTTACACAAATCCTAGTCCTGGTTTTTCTCCGGTTTTCCTCCGGTTTTCCTCCGGTTTTCCTCCGGGTAGCGGCGGATTTTCCTCGGACGGGAATGTCATTAATACCTTTAATTTAATAATCTCGAATTTTACTGCACAAATACCTACAATTTATTTTGGAATAATAAATTGATAGCAGTACGTATTTATTAAATAGTTTCTTTTATAAATATTACATCCGCCACTGCCCTTGGGCCCTTGATCAAAATTACTGGGATGGACCCTTGTAACTTCGTTTATTGTCCCCCACGTGGTCATACGCAGTTTGGAACTGCTTTTTTTACGGACAATAAAGTTGATTTATTTAAAAAAAGTTAAAAAATTTACTTTTTTCTACGAATTGATCCCGGAGGGACTCAGTGGCAAGCAAGCATTGTAGCCACTGAGCTGCCTTAAGAGCAGCTGAGTGAGGGTCTTGGCAGAGGGACGCGTGGGCCCCGTGACGTCAGCGCAGAGGCAGAGAATGTTGGACGACGACTGAGCGACACCGGTGCGAAGACGGGAAGAAAATACGATGAAAGGAAAGGAAAGGAGGCGAAAGTCATAAGGTTTTTGAAACTGAAAGGACAAGAAGAGAATGCAGAGAACTAAAACGATATTAGTAAATCCATTGGAAATAATTCACGGAGCGTCATAAGAGCGTCGCAGGTCATCTCTCAATACACCACGAAAATAAATCTCCTTCAATGCTTCNAAGAGCGTCGCAGGTCATCTCTCAATACACCACGAAAATAAATCTCCTTCAATGCTTCCGTATCGATGTTGTGGCCTCTGTATATTCAGTAAATTCGCGAGAGTTTTCTATACCGAATAAGAACCATAGAACATTGTTTGCCATGTGTACTACTTATTTGAAGTCATTATTATAAGTGTTGCAGTTCTAAAAAGAAAAGTCCTTATTATTTCGTCACTAAATGAAAGTAAAACTTTTAGACAACCTTTCACTTACTTAGGGAAGTTCCTTTCTATCTTCGATTTCTACACGAAATATTTTTCTTCTTCTTATTTTGAAGGTAACTGGGGACCCTATATTGACCTAGTGACCTAGTTGTTGGCGAACCCGAAAGCCCCCATGATAACAACAATAATAATAATGATATTAATAATAATTACTATCGTCATTACAACATCAATCTCTAGCGTCACAAGCCTATCTCTTGAAAACTGAACCTCAACCCTGCTGTCGCTGTTGGAGAATGACTTTACTACAACCTTTACTACCCACATTAACTGCCAATGCAACTGAACACAACAGACCTCACTTAACTCTCACAGACGAAAGAAATAAAATTACCTTTATTCTTGACGTAGCCGTACCCAATAATGTCAACATTCAAAAGTCCTATGCACATGGAAAAACAGCAACCCAGCGTAACAAATTAAAAAGCAGTGCAAAACCTGCACCCGAATTCGTCCAAAAATTATTTCAAACAGAGCAGTCGTACAAACACTACTTCAGAGAAACCCAGATAAAAAGTCAGTCCAGAAACCAACCGTAATTGTCATGCAGAAATCCGTTATTCTTAAAACACGCAACATAGATAGGAATTTCCAACAACAACAACTGTAGACAGGGATAGCTCCTTGGAATGTCAATCACGCAGCTGATCGATATACCAGGTACACGCCTGAGAGAAAATAATAATAATAATAACCATACATTAATAATACAGCCTAAAATCACAGGGAATTTTTTTAACACTTTCGGAAACAAGAGAATGACCTTCGAAAAAAAAGCAATTATATAATCCGTTTAGGAGAAATTTTTTATACACGATCTCATTGAACTACAATAAATAATTTTGAAAAACCTCGGTTGTCAAAAAAGTGAATCTTCGTTGAATCTAATAATAATAATAATAAATCCGTTGTTTTCTACCCTGTCTCTCCGTCTCGACCCAAGAGTCAGCCTCGCTCCCCGGGTAAACATAGCAAGTGTTCTGCACGTGTCCCTGTTTCATTTAATGTCCACACCAGAGCGGGAGTCGTGACTACCTCGTGGCAATGTAGGTTGGGAGTTTGTCGGCTTCACGGCCAAATCACGGAGCCAAAGAAGACAGACACGTCGACTCGAAGGCAACGCAATTCCCCAACTGGATGCGCGCACGAGGGGTGGTGTGACACGCAGTTCAACGCATCCCTCTCAACCACAACTATATGGTCCAACGCCCGTAGAAAAAAAATATCCAGATGAGATATCGACAAACGACTTTCTTTGCCATGATTTTGGAAAGGGCTTTGTTCTCGGAAATTTCAAATTGAATCATTTTATGTGAAAAAAAAAATTCCCCTTTTCAATGGCAAATTTAACATCATGGTCCTATCCTAACCTTATTCTTCGTATATCCTTCCGCGAGTGCTGCTACCTCCACCATCGCCTCCATCTTCACACTTAAAACAGATTTTCTAAAAACGGAATCG
>NNCF01139319.1:9146-22101 GCA_002313205.1 Laupala kohalensis
TGTGTGTGTATAAAAGCACTCTATATCATTTAAGTGTCCTCTATATTAATTAATCTAAATATTGTTAGATTTGATTCTAATATATTCAGTTGATATTCCAACATTTTCTTCCAGGTAACAAATACTTATGTGATTACTCTATTCTGAGATGTATGGAGAAATATTGTCCTTCAGAGGAATATATACAAGATTGCAAGCCCTGTCGAAGATAGTAAGAAAAACTTTAAACCTCTATTTAATTCGATACCACTCACAACTATACATACACATTTTAAATGTCGTTCAAGAGTTAGTAGGATCTGTGAGCTGTGCAATTTGTATGACGTTTCGCTTGAGAGTTCGGCGTAAGTTCAAAATTTTCTCTAACGAACTATCATAATGTTACTCTAGGAGCCAGGAAAAATAATACAGACTCACATAATTTCAAGACGTCTCAGTCAGAAGATGTACAATATAACATACGTTAATATTCTTTCTACACAAGTGAGGAAGTAAATCTGACAGCCAAAACTATAGTACTATTTTCTTTTGATAAATGTTTAAAGGTTTTCAGGCTCGTAATAATTAATAAAGAAAGTATTTTCCGGGCAACAAAATCGTGGTCTTGCATAAATTTTTCCAGACTTTTTGCATACATGTACTGTAAGCAAATTCTTGTTTGTTGCTTCCAACGTTTCTACCAGTGTATTGCGTCCGCGTAAGCCACGTCACTTCTGATGATGCTTACCATACCTGTAAGCAAAACACCTGGAGAAGTACCAACAAGAATAAGGAAAATTACCCCGGAAAATATTTTTTCAAATATTTTATTTTACCTATTTTTCCAAAAACACCTTAAAATGTTCATAAAATTAACATGTTTATCAATTAGTAATATCCTCTACTATCCACTAACTGCAAACATTTATTTTTACATAATTTTACCACATCTCTTGGCCGCAGAAATAATCCTATTTTAATAAGATTTTCTTCATCTTTTTTACGTATTCATCGACACAACGCAATTTATCTGAGCATTCGTGGTCCAGTAGATCGTGAAACAAAAATGTCTCTTTTCCAAACACCACAAAAAATTCATTGCTCAAGTGTACACCATAAACCGCAATCCATTCCCTCGGAAACATCTCATAAACTATTAGTCTACACTACTTCAACACTCTAAAAACCATTTCATCCCGAAGAATAATTTTCCACAACAAAAGCGAGATATGTAGGAGTGACGTATAGAGTATCTATTAGACGATGCATCACCATTTTATAATGAATGTAGCACATATACAAAGGCTACTTATTCGGACTGTAAAGGAAAGAATTTAGATACATTTCATGCAATGCGAGCGCAGAAACGTGACACAATCCCGAGCAATGGTTCTAGAGCTAGTACAGTTCGGATAGCAGACATTTATACATAATGGTAACAACAATATCGCTGTATAAACATATATACACAAGTTGTTCATTAGATTCGCAAGGATATTATTGACCAGATTTTTCGTTATAATAGAAAGATTCATTATCATTGCATTCAGGTCCGTTCTAGAAATTCGCACTTTTAGTTATTGTTGGAGAGACCAGTGCTTGCCCCTTCTTAACTATATATGCATATCCCATACTATTATGCGAGCAATTATTGCATGTATGTACCTTTGTTTTCTCGAGAACGGCTAAAAAGATTTTTAATAAATTAACAGATTAGATGTATTTGGGGATGAAAATATGAGATAACATGGTCATTTTCCTTTGTAGAATATTTTTAACATGTGTAAAACTTGCTTCGTTAATAAACCAAATATTTTCCCTTTTATGGCCAGTCATGGAGCAAGAGGTTAACGCACGAGCTTCATATACACTAGGTTCCAATCCCCGGGAAAGCAGGTGAGTTTTTTGTATACTTTTCTCTATCATATAAGTGTATTAGACATTTATCATTTTTTAACGTTTTTACTATAAATAAAAGGCTGCTATGCAACTAAAGTGCGAATAAAACTGCTTAAGTTTGCTGCTTAACTGCAAGATATTTTCTTTCAGTTCATAAGAAATTCCATCTCCAATGGTCTTTCAATCATTGAGAATTTTTTTTCTAACATACAAACAAATAAGTTACATTAAAGTAGGAATACGAAAACACAAATTCACCACCAACAGCACACCAAGCTCACTGAACATTTGTTTGTCAGTATATCTGACTTAAAATTTGTTCTACAATTCTAAAAAAAGGTTCCTTAATAGTAAAAATAAAAATGTTAAACACACGAGGAGAGAATCATGAGGCCAAACTTATTAACAAAATATAATGAAAATATAACTTTCTCAGAGGGGAATCTCACTCGGTCATCGCACATACATATATGAGAATTCGATCGCCATACCACGAACAAATTTCGATGAACTTTCATATCATTATTAAAAAGGTAATAAAATTACCGCACTTAACTTTTTCAAGAATAAAACATTATGATATAGGCAATGTTCATTAGAATTTCACACGACTACTTTTAATGTAACGTGGTAAGAACACATCACATTTAATTTATGTTAGTTTTACTAACAATATACGAACAAGTGAATTCAAGTAACGTAATAATTGGCATAGAAATAAGGGGATTGTAATTTTCTTCAAATTTAAAATGTGTTCTTAGATCTGTCCAATTCAAAAAAAAATTCAGTAAAGAATTTAAAAACAAAATTCTACTACTACCATTTGGGTAAAAAATTAAAATCTGTAGTCTAACCTATTTATTTAATGGAAAATGAACACGCGTGTAGTGTATTTTAACTTTGACCCCAGTTCACCATTTTCCGGTTGTCTGCGAAAGCGTGCAAAAGTATCATTCTGCTGACACGAGTAAACTCCCTCGAGTCTACAGCGACAGAGTGTGCAAAGAGTCCGCAGAAATGGGTCCCTGTTCCTAATGTAACAACAAATATCAAACCAAATTCAAGTTTTGTTCGGATACATTTATTATTTTGTTATAGAATAAATAAAAATCTATCACTTTACTTTATGGTAAAGACCTGAAGAGATCTCGATTTATTTTTCGGACGTTCATTATACTTTTCTTATACGTATGAAAAATTTGTAAATACATTCTCTCTTCTAAATATTAAATATATTACAAAATACAAGATATTAAAATATAATACAAAATAATTACCAAAAAATGATGAAATTTGATTTAACATACATGTTCAGGGAAATAGTACTGCATTTTTTTTAGAAACTGTAGATAACTAAATTAACGGTAGATTAAACTAATAAAATATTTATCTGATTTTTTTTTAAATTTTAATCAATTATATATTTTATAACATTTATAACACTAAAGTCGTTTTTACGGAACAACAAAAATATATTTCAAACCAACTTTATGATTATGGACGAGCTAAATTACGTTGCATATAGGATAAATTACGTATTAATATTGTTTGTACATGAGGGGTTTATGATTTTTTTTTATTATGACCAGACGCGTAATTTGCATACAAGAACTGATGGTGGTATAAAACTCAACCCTAATGGAAAGGAGTATTTGACTGGCCACGGAAATTTCAATACCTTCCTTTTGGAGCGGCGTCTCCGAGAGACGAGAGGCTTCATTTGTGGACATGATGACAAAACACGAGAGCACCAGGTTTAAGAATGCCCTATGTACGGACACCAAAGTGGATGTACATTAAACACCCGAAGTTAACACGGCTGTTTAAAATAAGAGATTCACCTGAGCACATTGTAACGAAAGACGTTTCTAGCGTTCAGGGAAGATGTGACCAGCCTGAGACACATACGCATAGCAGCGCAGGAAGGAGGCTCTCTCGCTTGTAAACATTCACAGGAACAAGAAGTCGTCCTCAGCTGATAGGAAAACTACGCGCACCAACAAACTTGGTGATAGGGCACGTGTACAGACGTGGCACGAATTGGAAAGCACAGTTAATAAACATTTGTTTACAGACTTTCGCGTGTCAATTCACAGAATTCCTGAGTAAGCATTCGGATTATGAACTGAATCATAGATATGTTGCTCGTCAAAATCTCCCATTTTGAACTTCATCCATTTCTCAGCTAACACCACAAAAGACATGTAAGGTATATGAGTTGCGTATATGGCTTTTCTCTGTAATCAAAGAGATCCGGGAAAGGTTTTATCTGTAAAGGGACGTAGTAATGCTACTAAGACGTTTTGCTGACAGTTGTGTTTTTCGAATCTAGTTTTCCGAGTTTAATTCTAAGTCTAAACCAATATTCTGATACAATTTATTGTGAGAATGTTTTTGTTTTTTAGTACAGGCTACTGATGATTTTCGCTGAATAAATGTATTTGTTAACTGAATGAATGACATTTTGTGTAATACACTTCATTTGTTCAAGGATTGTCATGCGTATCACTCGAGTGGTTAGGGAACATTTTATTCTGGAGTATTCCGAGTAGAGCACAATATATTTAGAAGTTTATTTAAAATCTTTCTAAAATTCTTAATAGTTAAATTTTAGTCCGTCTATGTACTAGTATAAGTGACAGAGCTGGCAGAGATTTAATTTAGTATAATTTTTCTAACTACTCTCAGACCTTAAATGAATATTTTTTTGTATAATTTACAATCCACCAACTTGAGTGAGTGGGGATAATTATTTCTAGCCAAGGGAAAATCTCTGATTACCCGCATTGTCCTGGCGTATTCCTGTCAGTGGCGGTCATAGTTTGGGTAATTCAATCTACCAGATTCTATTCATAGGGCCACGCACAAGGGGAAAAGGTTGACCAAAGGTGCATCAAAATAAATAAATAAGCCTGCCTTTTAATGACATGTATATTAGATTCGCATGGTATTTATTTATATACTTTTCTCGATAAACTACAAAAAGTTGAATTGCATTCACGTATATTTTTTTAAACTCTTATTCCCATATTTTTAGTTTCAGGGCGAAAGACCTGTTCCTACACTACACCTAAGCTAATGTATCTAATGTTACTTCTCTGTATAACTCCTTAAGAATCTCATTCTGTTCAGATTTCCTGGATGACAAGTGTTACAACAAACAGAATTCATCTACGGAAATTTCCATCATGAAAATGGATAAACTGGAGGCACCAAACTAAAATATCAGCACATTTAATTGAGGTGAAGGGAAAATTACAAATACTAGAAAAGAACAGTAGAAACGAAAATAAAAATTTGCATATGATTTTAATAAATGCACTAATGGAACATGAATAAAATACGTATTTTTGTTTTAATGATTCATCAATACTTCAATAAAATTGGCAATTCTTATTTTTTTATAATATTTCTTGCGACCTCTCCCATTATTCTACAAAAAAAAATGAATCCAATGAAATATATTAAATACGGACCTCCTTATGACAAATTGAAAAATATTTACACAGAAAATTTAAAAAGTTTTTTCAACTTATCACAAACTGCAAATGTTCAACATCAAATACCATCTCGCGCAAAAAATGAGAGGCAAGTTTTAGGACAGACCTAACTGGTCTGTGACATCAATATTAACTCATTACAATGTAAGAAAAATTGATTACCTTATGACGTAACCTTTCATTTGGAACACAGAATAAACAAATCCGATATTTGTCATATTTCGTATCAAATATTCTTTTTTCATAAACTATACAAGTAATTTGTACAAAATTAAAGAATTTCTTACACCTTACAGAGAACAAGCAAAAATGTTTAAAAACAACAAAACATTGCACACCAAAGTTTGCAGAACAAATAACACCATCCTAATTATTAATCACGTGCTCAAGCTCAGTTCGCAACATAAAAGTCAATCTTACGAGGAGTGAATAAATATGCTAATAACATCCCAGAACGTTCGGTTAGGGTAAGAAAGAATATATGTTGTGTTTTAATTTATCTTAATGCCGGAATATCGAATACAACAACACACTATAATCCAAGAACACAAGTATAACCCAAGAAGCAAAAGAAACTCCGGAGAAAAATCGAGGTAGGAGATACGGGCTCAAGGACAATATACGCAAAGGTGTCTTCTATGTGATTTTTTTATGTCGGTAATTTTAGTCTGCGAGTGTTAAAACTATACATGATAATGATTATGTATAAAGTATTTTCCAAACTGGATTTTGCGTTGAAGATTACAAATTTCTCTACATTCACTGACAGTAATTAGGATATCTAGTATCCCATTATAAGTTTTTTTTTCATCAGATAGAAGTCACGTAACACACATTTCAAGTATCTAATACAAAAATATTGATGTTCCTACGCTTGTTCGGTATGCTGTCAAGACGAGATAGTTCGCTTGTTCAAGTTTTACCCGCCTATCGTGAATGGAAATTTATTCGTTTTTTCGTAGAAGCTATGTGCTGGTAATACTAATTTATTGAGGTTAGACTCGGTCAAGAGAGAGGCCGGGTCTGGAAGAGACTGTAATCTACGTCATTTTACTTTTCTAAAAGGAAATTTAATCTAAGCATAAAACACATGAGCCGGAACGCTCTGTATTGCAAAGTTGTAGCAGTAAATTAGATTATTGTCCTCACCATAAGAAGTTTATATCTTCTGTCTTCACAATAAATAATTAATATATTTACCGTCAGTCTAACTGGCATGATGTTGGAACTTCGCCATCGTCAATATGAATAATGATACGTGTACCTTGCGTTGTATTGCAAGGACTTCCGAATTTTTTACATTAAAATCTATTGCCAACATCGGCCGTTATTTATATTCACCTGCACTATTCAGTTCGTCCTGCAACCAGTGTGATGAACGAATATTACCTTGTGACTTAGTTTGCTGTGGTATTAACTTAAATTTTTACAACCAATAATGGCTTCTGTGACTGCTATTATTATTTATTCGGATATTACTTAAAGTGAAAGAAGTTTGTGATTCGTGGTATGCAGTCATATTGCATTATTTTTGGGAAAACTACATAACATGGAGTATAATTCAAACCTCCGAACAATGCTGGAAGTGTTCAGCCAAGAAAAAAAAAACAATAAGTATGTATTATTGTGATTTTTTCATTATTACTCTACTTTTAAAAGTATTATAATATTGATGTTATACGGTATGTAAGGAAATAAGGCGAGTGAATTCATTTTATTACTTATACAAATAACTTAAAAACAAAAATATTTATGAGATAATCAAATATTCAATTGGAAAATGAAATCAACAAATTTCTTCATGCTACTATGACATATAAGTCAAAAATACATACGATCACTAAAATTACTATTTGTTAATAAAATACAGCGTCTGAAATTAAAAGATTTTTTTTGTTAATCCATGCACATCCCATAGGATCATGATTAACCTTGACTCGATATGGATATCAATTGATTTATCTCACGCTAACTTCGAGGAACCAATACAACACAGCATCTGTGAGAATTGAAGGAAACCCTTTAAACATATTATTCCTGTAACTTATGAGAACGCCCTTTTAAATGTCATCATATTTTATCGTTTCATTTAGAAAAAAAGAAAATGCTTCAAAAATGGAACGAAGAAATGGAAAGTAATACGATAAACATAAACAAACACAAAATAATTTTAACGTTTTTGCTTCTCCAGTCAAGAGAAATTGTTTCGTCCTTTATCAAGAGTGACGTGAACACGGGGAGAGGGGGCGGCGAAAGGCAGGGTGGTTCCACAGACGAGGGATGAAAGGACGGCGAATGGGGAGAGAAGCGTTGGAAACACGTCGGCAATAGGTGGTGGGATGAAAAAGTGTTGGATGCGGAATGTGACAGGATGAAAGTACAGGTTTCACTCTCTAGAATGGGAAAGTGGTGTCGCATATGGCTCCATATACTAATTGGTAATACCCACTAAATGGAAAGTAAAATAAAGTAAATTTATTGCAAAAAGAGCCGTCACAAACAGCGTATGACTATGTGGAGGACAATAAACTAATTTACACTCCGGAAGCAAGGAAGGGACCATCCCATCAATTTAGCTCAAGGGCCCGAAGGCAGAGGCAAATTTAACATTTCTACGCACTTCTAAGATAAGAATAATAGTAGTTCGGTACATGCTATAATTTTAACAATATACTAACTTATTTGTATTAATAAAACACGAAAACGTTTTTTTTTCAATACGTATTATTATAAGCTATAGATTATTTGGATAAAATTGATTATAAATCGCAATTATTAATATATATTTATTACACAGATGCCGCCCCAACGCACGAACCTTTAGAGCCTGTATAAAAACACGAAAGGAATTCGCAGTTAAACACGGTCGCCGAAGGGTCTACAGAAGTAACTAATGTACACAACCGAGTAAGGTTGAAAAAACACACATATGATACTTTTAAACTCTAATTATAAACTTAAAAATGTATTTCCATTAGTTTCGTTTATCGAATTTCACATTAATGCAAGTACAATTTTAGTACAGAAGGAGAATTTCCACGAATGACATCCATTATGTCGGAAAGAGAATTTGAAGGACGCGGATCTCTGCCCCATTGACTTAAACAGCCAATAACGGAAATACGGCGGAAACATTGCTTATGCAGGCGACCTAAAAATTGCATCAGTGGCTGGCAACACCCAAATAACACAAGTAGTTGCAGAACAGTTTGGCGTACGTTGTCGCGGCCAAGACTACATAATACTCTTACTTGAATCGTAAAACAAATATCGTGGGAAAATACTATACGAAAAAAAGACACAAAAAAAGATAACGTTTCTTAATTGCGTCCGAGTGATTTTTTTTGTTGAAGGTCGAAGGGATGATTCAGTAATGGAGACAACTCCAAAGATCTGTGGTAACCTAATTTTTTACTTCGGAAAATCTACAGAGACTTGAAAAAACCTAAAATTATCTTCTTACCATACATTTTACGCAATAGAATTTGGCATATCGACTTAATTGTCAGTAGAATTAGTCCTAATTGTTGAACAGGGTTTAACATTTAAAAGGGGAATAAGATGTGATTAAATATATTATTGCCACTAAAGATTCTTGAATGGCTATTGAAATCCGTCTTCTCATCCCAACAAACCCAATAAGATAAAGAAATTGTCAAATTTCTGCCATCGAGTTTCAAAGAAAAAATTCCATTATGTTTCCAGTCACTGATGAAATTTATCCTTCTGATTTGAAACCATCCCGAGTAGGTGTATAATTATCTAAGAAATCTGAAATAGGAGCGAATTTTAGAGGAACGTGGAGGGATCTACTGTGACTATCGGGAAATGTCCATAGTTGGATACTAACTATAGCTGTTGGCCTAGAGTTGAAACAAGCGATACATATCGATAGAAAAATACCAAGAAACTGACGCCAACGATAAGTCGAAAATAGGAAAGCATAATAAACTATGGAAATTAGTGATTTAGGGAATAATTTTGAGTCATAGAGATGAATAAAACAAACATGAAACCAACATTTTTATAGTTCGAGCATTTGAAGCTAATGAGGGATATAGATAATTCTCTGTTAATTATTCCTTCATTTATTCGACATATAATGGACAACAGTACGATATTTCAATACTTGATATATAACTTGAGAACAATGAACATAGTTTTTAAGAACATGTTTCAAATGAAAGATTAAACCGGTTTAACATATTCTAGGAAACACACTAAAACATAGAATATGGAAATAAGAACGCAATGGCGTACAGATTTTCATACCTTACGGGGCATTAACGAGAAAAATTCACAAAAAACTGTGGTAAACACTGTGCTAGTGAAAATGGAAGCCGTATCAGGTAACTGAAGGCAATGCTTCAAAGAAAGAGTCTAACGACAATCTAAATTTAGTATTCTAGTTTTAAAATTACAGAATAATATCCAACAGTAAAAGTCAGTAGAACGAATTATTAAATAATTCAAATTATTCCTTAATGTATTGTGCAATGGTTACGGAGTTTGTACATTTTCTAAGATATGCATAATTTCATACTTGTGAACACGCTCTTAAGTTATCTTGATAGATACGAAAAAGAAATTTAAACTCACGAGGGGTGAAAATAGATCAGGAAGCATGAAGATACATCACTCATTTGACGGTTTTTGCCTTTGACGTCACTTAATTACGGACCAAGAAGTGTCCGGCCTTTATCGCGTAACCTGATGATGAAGTACGGTACAATTTACGTAATGTACGTTGATAATTTACCCAAATATGAATAATAAGTGTCTCGTCTCTGGTAAAATAAGTTATCTGCACTTTTTACGAGAAATAAAAAACTCATATTTTGGTTTACGTATAAGATGATAAGTGATACTCTTACGAGATATTAATCATTATCCAAAATATAAATAAGTGTTCTGATCTCTTCAGTTATATCAGGCGTTTTCAACTCTACATGATGTTTTAAAAATATTGCTAAGCGCGAGGGTATAGTGCTTTTTAATCATGCAAGGACATTTGTGAGTTCTTTACCTAAAATAACGTTTCGAAATGTAAATAATTCTGTTCATTTGGATGGATTTAAAAAACAAACTTTTGAAATTTGAACAGATAACCCTCTTTAAATAAGTATGTGTTCAAATAAGATGTTTTTAAAATTTTAGTTTATAAAATATTTTTTTAGAGATTACCGAGTTTTTAAATTTCGAAATTTAAAGCTTAGAAGCGGCTCCTATAAAAATAAATTTATTGTTAAAAAAGCAGTACAAACAGCGAATGACTACATAAAAAACAATAAAATAATTTAGTCTCCGGAAACAAGCAAGGGACCATTCTATCTATACCGATAAAGGGCCGTACGGCATAAGCTTATTTAACATTACAGAACACTCCTAAGATAATATTTGCAGAATACCCACAAATTTTTATGTAAAGAAGTTATTTTTTTAGTTTATAATGTCATAAACTAAAGATTATTCGCGAAATAATATCTATATGGGATAAAACCCATAATACCCAACCCCGGATATCGTGTTTCCCGCTGAGAGAATGAGCGCGCGGTTCGCTGAGAATTTAATCGCAAGAGGGCGACGTGGCGACAGAGGCGGCGACCAAGGCAGTTGTGGAGACGGCAAAAGACACTAAAAAAAGGTGAACTTTCGCGACGGCAACGGGTACGCTACCCTGCATGCAAGAAAAATAATATATATATTAGGTACCATTCCATTTGGTTTATTGTCTTTAAATAAGAATCCTAAAAATTTTTTTTAAGAATTTAGAAATTTATTTCAATTCGTTACACAAAACGGCCTGTCGAGGCAGCTATAAAATCTATGAAATATCATTTGAGATGAACCTTGGGGCAAAATGTGATATCCTTCCTAGAACTACGTACCTTGCTATCCGCAATCGAAACCTGCCCAAATTTTCGTCCTATGTTTACCCGGCCTATAAATGATGATGACGTGGAAATTATAACTCCACAACACCTGATAACAGGCCATCCTTTAAAAATTTTACCTTTCACCCAAGACGACAAAAAATGTCAAAATCCAATGCAACGATACATGGCTTAAAAAAAACATTTAAATTATTTTTTGAAGCGTTGGTCTGCTGACTATTTGTCAAACTCCCCAGGACTAAACAAATTGACATTTATGTAATAGTTGAAAAATCTCAGGAAGCAGGAGGACTTCTGAGTAAAATAAAATCACTCTAAGTAATTGCCATTTAGTACTTCTGTGTAATAAAAGTTCCCTTAAAATAGGGCAATTAAAACAATCTCAAAATCCTTTAACTTCGAGCCAATAGCTTATGTAGGTTAGTTTATACCGGAAAGAAAGAATTCTTTACGTTCCTTCCTGCTCCCGCAAATGCACATTTTGCCGATGCGAAAACATCAAGACCTTACGGTCGTGGTCAACGCATTATCAGTGCGTAAATTCTTAATTATATTCTGACAATCTCAACGTCCTCGCTTCATCCCGAAAATTACTTGACTCACTATTCTAACCACCTATGTTCTCGTCGGTTCTCGGTCAGGACTTCGAACCCCGGCCGTTGGCCCATATCTTGTTTCGAAATGAACCTGCAGGTGGCAGGTCAAAAGCGCCTGGACTGAGCAAGCGCCTCTTGCGTGTGGATGCGACGCGCGCTTGCGCAGTTCGGCAGAATTGACGTTCCCGCCTTGAATATATAGTAAAATATCTTCAGTATCCTGCTGAAGGCCGTTGTGTAAACAGCGAACGTGTCCAAGCTGCAGCTCCCTCGCAAAAGGGTGGTTTAAAATTACCCCACCAGATAGCTCCAGCGACCGGGCACACGAAAGGCCAGCAATATAAATTCAGAATTCTTGCATCAGAGAGCGTGGCTGTCGCTAGACCTTGACAGTCGAGTGACGATGAACTTTCATCTGTTTTAGGCTGCTTCTTTTACGAGAAACGTGCTCGAGGCAGAAAATACATATTGTATCTCATAAAATTCGTTTTATGCCAATTTTTCATATTGAAACATTTATCTGGAATTCACATTGTAAATAGTGTGAATTATTTCTTAATTTCAAGTTATTATTAGCAGAGCAATCAAAGCTTCCGAACAATGAAATCTTATTTTTTATAAGTTCCAATGAGATTGATTCTACTTCAACAAGAAGTGTATTTTTTATTGAAGTGATTTTCTTTGCATACACACCTGTAAAAACGCTGTTCTCAGGAGCCGGCTGATTTTATTCTGTGTTTGTGTGAACACCTACAAATAAACAATTCAACTTTCTCGTATTTTTTAACAGAGATTTTACATTAATGCATCCTTAAAGACATTTAAATGCAGAATTACACTACGGTGAGCCGAATGAGGAATCCTACACCGCAGTATACTACACGTATAACTTGATTTCAAAGGGGAAGTACTTATCTCAGGGTAACTTACGATGCCCATAATTAATAAAACCATGTTATTAATAAAACCATTAGAAATGTAGAAATGATCCAATTAACAATTTAATTAGGAAAAACGTTTTTTTGAAGTTCATCCAATGTTGTTTAGTTCCATTTTTAGAAGAAATCCGTACTAATATATATATATA
>NNCF01139330.1:0-31887 GCA_002313205.1 Laupala kohalensis
CGCTGTGCGACCGTCAAGTCCTGGTAAGTAGCTCATTAATGAGCTAAGGTACGGGACGTGTTAAACACAAAAATACACATGAACAAAATACACATGAACATCACCGGACTACGCTACCTCATTAGTGACTGACTTGGAAACGGCATCTGAACATCACCTGGCTACCCTGTGAACTGGCTTTTGTTAACGGTTTACGAATTTGGATATTGTAAGCGGTCTAATAAAGCTGATATTTTTATCTTAACAAATCAACAAGTATTATAAATTTTTGTTGGTTACTCTGCCATATACAACAAATAGTATTCTACATTAGCAAATATTATACCAAAATATATCGAAAAAAAGTAATTTCTCTGAAATTAAGAATGCAAAGGCAAAACCTCACATTTTTGTGCAGTCACGACAAAAAATATTTTTTGGTGAAATAATTTATAAGGAAGTGTGTATTGGAACATCTAATTAATATACATTAATTTCGGGTCTCTTTGGGTTACTCATAAGGATGTCCACATTTTCTATTTGCATTGCATTCGTGCCCTCCGGAGAGATGACGCGAAACATTGGCTCCTAATAATGTACATCTGCTCGCAGGGCTTAGGTAACTTACAACTCGCTATAACAGTATAAATCGTGAGTGAGAAATACGAGTATACTGAATAAACGAGCTTATTTATACCCCATAAAGTTTATAAAATAGTTTTTTGACAGACGTATAGGAAACGTAGACATTACGGACATCAGTTTCTTCTTAGTCTTATATTATGGCTACGATCTCTTTGCTTAGACTATTGTTTATCATCATTCACTTATTTATATATATATATTCTACCGATAGTTTTGTATCAGTTTCCGCAGTATCACTGTCTTTACCATACGCACACCTTAAACAAGAGTCCTAGACAAAAACCTTGTTTGAAATCGGTGCACGTAAAAGAGCGGAACGGATTGACGTGGAACTTCCTAGGACATATTCCTTAAGGAAGAATAGGATCTGGGATATTGTACGTATGGTTGATCAGTGCTTTAATTAAAATAATAAAATTCCAAATTGGAGTAGGTGCAGTTTCACTTCTATTATACTTGGAAATGTGTAAAAAAGATCGAAAATAGAAGAAAAGAAAGATTATGGAATATTAAATTATGAATCTATATAACACATTTTCTATTTTTTGTAATAGAATTAGATTATCAGAGTTTAAATACAAACAAAAACGAAATAAACAAATACTTTGCAAACGCAGAGGAAATGATAAAGAACATTCAGTGGTTATGAACTCCGAGGAATTCATATCGTTGGGCTCGATTGAAACTACACATTATTTTGAGAATGATAAAAATGCGCCTGGTATTTTTATCGGAGAGTTTAGATTCCTCTGTTTCATCGTCAGAATCTGTGATTCTGTTGGAGTTAATTGAACGCTTCAGTCTCAATACAAAATCTTTTAATACGCTGGTTAAAGAAGGGAAAACGAAGATTTGACAAAAAAAAACTGGAAATCAAAAGTTTTGTAAGGTGGCGTTATAAAATAATTTGATCAAACAAAATTTTTGCAATAATTAAATAATTTTGGGGTGTAATACTATTTTATGTAACTCCATCAAATATTTAACTGCTAAAAACGTGAATTATTCACAAAAAATTCTACAAAATTTTTATTAAAATTCACAAATAGTGACTTTATATTTATTTCATTTAAGCAAGGGACCTTTCTTCGGAATAATCTTGCTAAAAGAGAATTAAATGAATAATGTTACGCAAGTGTATTGAATTACAATACATACACACAGAAAAACCGATACAATAAAAATGAATATTGTTTTAAGAAAGAAGAAGAATTATTACGAAATATGTTTACATTCATATTTCTCATGAAACTATGATTTTTATAGTACCTTGTATTACAATAATAAATTTTTTTTACATTGTATTTGCGTTCTATTAACAAAATACAATATTCCACTTTCACATTTTTAAAACTATTTAAAACAATCATCATTCTTATCTTATAAAGTGTCTAGATGGAGCACATGTGTTATGTATGTAATAAATAGTGATAGCGTAGCGTATAGTCTCTTGGGATTGGAACATGCGTCACACCCACACACTTACACCGACATATCAATGACGCTCCGACAGAGGGCATAAGGCACGATGTAATTGGTTTACATAAACGTTAGATGCGAATCTCCCCTTCATCACTGGATTAGATCTCGACGATATAGTATCCATGTAGGAAGCAATCCTTCTCCACTCTCTACTACCGAGCTATCTGCAACTGCGATACATGATCTGATTTCTGCTAATTTCATTGCAATATGAAACTTTCGTTCCTGTGACGAAGTTAAATGCATTTGATACATTCAGTTTTCTAAAAATTAATTAGAAAAGCATCCAGTTTTCTCGCCCTGATTTCGTTCTCCTGAATCTAATTATAAGCGAGAAATAAAACAATTTGTCTTTTGCTTTGTCACAAATGTATTCAGAATAGAAACGATATTTTTTCCGCTGATCTTTTCTTACATAATTATATTCTTCTTTTGTTTATATTTATTATATTCGTACATGGATACTCATAAAAAGTAAATAATATTTTATATTTGAATCGTGTATGCAGTCAAAAATATATTTATAAACAGTAGAAAGAAATTGGAGATAAACCTTTACCTTTGAACTTTGTGTTTATACAAATTAATCTATTTTGTTACCACTTTTTAGAGAGAATATATTTCTTAGTTTGATTGACTGTCTCATCATTATTTTCTGGGGGAACGAATGTCGAAGGAAATGTAAATATATAAACCGAATATGTGGAAAATTTTAGTTTCCCTTCAACCTTGGCTAGGTTTACGTGTGTATTTTGTTCCGTGAAAAGTAAATAAGTCTTAAAAACCTTCGATATTCCTGTACTATCACTGCTTTAGAGACGATGTTGCTCTGAGTTCGAAGCGCTGCACAAAGAAGCGTTTCCCGCGCGTATCTCCGCAGAAGAGTAAAATCTAATTCTAGGGAAGAGTAGCGCAATGTAAGCCACTTAGACGCGGCGCATCGTGGAACCATCAATTATATGGCGCTAAATGGCTTGACTCAGCGAGAAGGGTGTTGTGGCGTCGCGTCGATCGAATTAGGGTAAGTTGGAAATAATTTCTTCGTATCATCCTCTACCTTCGCTCGTACAGAGACTGCGAAGTACACGCTGCTAAGTCACTTACGTCGCCGTCGCATGATGGAACGAACTCTCAGCCCTCACGTGCATAGAGGAGCAGACGGAAAGCTTAATGGGAAGGACGAAAGAGTAGAAGGCGCAATATTGCGTTAATACAAATTAGAGATAAAAGAAGAACGAATTAGTTGGAGTAAAATAGAGAGTTGGAGATTAAAAACCACAGCACGAAGTTCAAATGTATTAGTGAATAATTTCAAAAATATATTTATATTTACTATGATTAAATGTTATTTTTGAAATTTCCAAAGAAGTAATAACTCATTTTTATTATTTTCACGGAAATCATTTTCAATGTTAGGTGTTAACACAAACCTTTCGGTCTCAGTCTCAATATAAAACATTATCCCTATGATTATTATGTTACGTCAAGTTATACGAGCCTGTGGATAGTAAAACTAGTTTATTTTTTATCGAAAAAACAATTTTTTTAAATTTAAGGAAAATTCTACAAAAATTGAAAGGTTATTTCACTGATAGAAGAGCATTCCTTTACCATCCCATTGAGAAAAGGTTTATGGTAAGAATACATTAACTGATACAAAAAATGAAGAACTGAGTTTGGAGAAACATGCCATGTCTATTCCACGAAGAAACACTTCATTTAAGTTCCACTGGAGACGCCATCGTAAGTTGGGTGTAAAGTCAGCCCAGTGAAACTAAATTAGTCGGGAATTTTCCCGCGTGCCAAACGGAGTTATAAGTTTCGTCTTCTTTAATGCGATCTGCGTCGATCGAGGAAGCGCCGATGTTGAGTGGGGCATCAGCGTAAAGACGCGAGAGAGGTGGGACGACATGAAGGGGGATGTCCCTGAGGGAAATGCTGAACGCGAGGTGCAGTCTCTAGGCTCCAGGAGTATTGAGAGAGCAGCGGAAACATTTTGAAACAATTCATCCACTTAAATCACGTGTATCTACCAACATACACTTGAAAGATCATTTCAAAATTTCCAAAATACTTAAGTATCATTAAGACAAAAAAATCATTCAATACGCTGTGCAGGAAATTAAATATCAATGTACACGGATAATACACAAAATATTAATTTAATTTCGTAAACACTTTGTGAAAATATACCACACACTCTGGAAAAAAATGGAATATCATAATACAAATAATCACAGGTATTGAATATAAATAAATGCCATAAAATATTATTTAACAAAGAATTTTCGTTATGAAATAAGAGATAACTGCACTGGCTCAAAAACTGCTGTAAATTTAAGATTATATGTAAATGTAAAACCCAGACCTTTAAATGGCATGGAAATTTATCAACATAAACTATCTCTAAAGATCATATTTGTGCTATATATTTTCATGAGACTATTCGCTATTTGGTTGGATGATAACAGCTAATTAGTTGCAATGCGACATAATATAACTGTCAGTCGTCACAAAAAATGTAAAACTATGTAGTTTAATATAACCTTAAGTGAAATTCCAAAATATTTGTTCCTATTATAATTTTTAACATGTATTTCAATTTAGAATTCCTTCTTGAGCGAGAAAGATATTTCAAGCTGCTTTAACTTCAGGCGAGTGAATCTAATATCGGAAAACTCGCCATTTTGTATGGTTTCATACATAAGGTAACTAAGGATGAATTTCTATATCTTTAATCATTGTTCCCGCATCTAATTTTAGAATTTTAATACCAGTATGGACTATTCCCAAACACTCACTTAAAAATAATTTCTTGTGAAATGTGGAACTTCTGATCCGTGTAGTTCATTTAGTGAGGAAATTTTATAATGTATTGAAAGCGGTTAAACGTTGAATGTAATTACAAAGTGAAATGGATCTCTGTTTGTTGCTCGACAAATTGTTCATCAAAACACCAATCAACTCGTGATGATGGTTTAATTTCAATGCCATCAAAAATGTTTTTTTTCTTCGATAAATCACTTAAGTTTATCAAATAACGTAATTTTGGTCTGAAAAGTCAGAGAATGAAGATGAGAAATTGCTCTGTTGCTGACATGAGCTGTATTTCACACTGATTTGTAATCATTCTTCTAATAAACGTTTTAATCTGAATCGTTTTTCATACAAAAATTCTTTAGCACGAGTAGTAATGACCATCGTGTCATATTTAGAAGAAGAAAAAAAAATTCTCATCCAAGCTGCGGAGAAAACGAATTTTCAAAGGCGCAAGCGCGCCATTAGTTAAGATCGTCTTGTCAGAACTCGACAGTACAAGAACACACTCTGCAACTTTAGCTCGAAATTAAAAAGAGCCTGTAATATATATGAAACAAAGTGGAAAATAGATGAAAGTTTAAATTTGAGGGTGGCAAGAGAAGCAAGTGCTGAGCGATGGACGGCAGTGGCGGAGTGCAGTGGCAGGGCGAGGAACTCTTGCGTCGTTAATCTTTGTCGCAGATCAAGACCAGCTGCTCGCTTCCTTGCACGCGCGCCCCCCGCCCTCACCGCGTTGCGCTGCAGCTCATACGCGCTTGCTCCCCAGGCGAACGCGTTTGGACACGGCGAAAGAAAAAGATAACGCTCCCAAAGAGGCGCTCGCTCGAATGAAAGAAAAGATTGATTGGACTTATTATCTTTGCTTTCTATTGTAGTACTTATTTACCAAAATGCATTGATTAAACTGTTGTTGTTTTTCTACTTTCGACAAATGAAGCAATATTGTTTCACTGTGCCAAGTATAACTCTTCTAAAATTTATATACAATACTATTCTTTCCCATTATATATTGTCATTACAATAAACTACATTGAATTTAAAATCGATTTACTGCCTCATATTTTACGTAAGGATACTTGTTTACAGTTCACATCAAGATGAACTAATATTTTCGGAATATTCATTATTAATGAGTCATAAAAACGTTTACACGAATGAAATGTTTTCTCGTGCCGTGAAAATTACAGTCAAAGTTCTCTACAGAGAGACCATGACATTTGTCCACTATTGAGAAGTTTACGCTTTTGGGCAGTTAAGGTCAAAGTAGAAGAAAACGACGGGGAGAAATTTGTCCGCTATTTAAAGTGTATTTGGTTCGACCATTTAGGTAATCATCCCTTTATTGATAAGTTGAAAAAGAGCTCTTTGGGGGCGTTATCGTTTTCTTTCGCCGTGTTCAACTCGTATCTCATTCTTTACTATCAACTAAATTACTCGTGCTTTTAGGAATTGTAAGTTTAAAATGTTTAATTTAATTTTTTTCTGTGTTGTTTCGTTTATTATATACAGATTGAGAAAGAACCCTTTCGAACAAATATTGATCACCATGGATGTCAACGACAAAAATAAATACAAATAATGATACAGGATACAAACACATAAGAAATTAAGATGAAGATATACAATTAAAATAAAAAAATAATTTAAAGTACAATAAATTAAAATGAGAAAAATACGTTCTAATGATACATAAAAAATAATTAAATAGAAGATACAGTATAACTGAAATTGTTTAGAACAACACATAATTTTAATGTGTTAGCAGCCTGACATGCCTAACAATGTTAAAGCGTGTCGATGGAAGAGATTTAAAAATATGTTGGAGGACTATACATGTATTTTTCTAATTTCAAGATTATTTTCTTAATGTAAACAAGAAATTAAATTAATTGAAATTAAATGGACATAAAGTGAAATTTATTACGAAGGAGAATCCTTAAATTTCAAAATATTTCGAAAATTAAGGAATAGAAAGTTAAAAAACACATGAAATAGAAATATCATCACATCGTTCCCAAGGTGTAGTTATTTCATACATTTCTTTTATTTCTCCATAAAGTGATGATCTGTGGAAGTTTGAAAAAACAGCCTAAGTGTAAACGTGAGGAGGTATGAAATCCGAAGATGGAGCGCAGGTGTGACAGAAAGTGGCAATAAATCTATAACATATGCTTGTGGCTCAGGAAAGGAGGAAGAGGAATGAAAAGGATTGAAATGGTGAGACACAGAAAGTGATCTTTCTTCTCTTTTTCAGAGAATGGAGACACACTCCACGCGAAGAATAAAACGGCGGCGTGAGAAGTGAAGCTCGACTGTGAGGCGAATTTAGAGGTCGTAGATCTCCTTTTAGTGGAAGCTCTTTTGCTCTCCTCTTGTGAAAGATGGTTAGAGAAAAGCATCTACGGAGAGATTGTGCCTGTGAAGCTACGTTAATATTGGAATTGATTTCGTCGTGAAAATAATTTTCGATTGTTCCTCCATTTGTCTGAACGTGTGAGATGGTATTTTAAAATTCAGATTTTTGATCTTTTTTAAATATTTATCGTATTTAGGATGGATTTCTCATTAAAGTCACCCAATAAAAACAGAATGTTGCTTATGTTGAAGATGCAAAAGGTTTATTGTAGCTCTCATAGAGGTCACTATAAAGATGATCGAAACTGGCGTGTTGTCATCAGGAGTTTACATTAAATAAACTTTTTTGCATATAAGTATTAACTATTTGCATCACTATTTTCATGTTGTACTGTTAAAATATGCGAAGAAATATTTTGTTATCTGTTTATGATAATATAATTTTTTTGTAAGATTCAAAAGTTATTGTTGGTCTAAAATAAATAAATTGTTTGTAAAATAAAGAAATTTATGACTTAACCCGGGAAGGGTAAAGCATGTGTGAAGGGTCGCATGTCCGTTTCCACCGGTAACGAAACTCTAAATACTTACAGTGAATGATATTTATTATAATAGTAATATGATGTATTACTATTAAAATGTAAATAAACGCTAAAGATGAAGGCATCGTAATTTATGAAGGCATCGTTATGAGCCACTCAGGGTCAAGTATAGGTAACATAGGGAATTGCGTACAAACCAATAGAGAGACAGCTCTCTTTTGCAGAAACATGGTCCTAAATAAAATACCGGACACTACCAGACAGAATTACTCACGAGTTACTAATTTTTTAACTACAAAGTAATAAATTAATTTAATTTATAAGATAAAAGAGCGTGTGAGGGCAGCACGAAGCCTAGGTTCATATTTTTTTAGTTGATATATCATGGAAAACAAGTGAAAAGGTTTTCATTGTATTTCTTTCGCATTGCTTTATATAAGTGTAAAAAATATTTAATTCTCTCAGAAACCTGAAGAAAAAAATTTCTTATTTCTATGCCGCAGAATGACCACGAACGGGGAACCACGAGGATGCACGATCTCCCTGACGCAGTCCTCATTCCTTGGTTCTATTATGATAGTAGGACGTAATGTATACTCTGGCGAATTAATAATCACACGTTGATGTGATCAGAACTAATGATTGAATGTCATAGAGTAATATTATTTGATTTGACAAAGAAATAAGCAACGGGTATATTTGTTGTGTCGGTCTGAACACTTCGTGCGCTCTCAACAAACTGGTCCTCAACCTGCAGTTTTTTAACTGCAGGTTGTAGTATTTCTACATGGGAAATATAGCTTATCTACATGGAGGGTTGGGAGGTAGGAGTTGGGTGGTAGACTATTGTTAATAAGTGGGCCGCTTAGTTGGGTTTACCAACAACATGGCTCATGCGGACGGGTTAGTACAAGTAGTTAGTGATAGAGTTGTTGATTCTAGAGGAGTTGGATTCTAGGAGGAGGAAGGAGGGTTCCCTTTTCAGTAGTAACAGGTGTATGAACTGGGACATTCATGTGAAAAGCTACATTTTTTTGGCTCCACCGGAAATTGAACCAGGGATGACTCTGTGATGAACTAGACTGCTACCACCTGAGCCACGGAGGGGTCATGCTGCAGTTGAAGTCAGTCAAGCACTCAAAGTTCTGGCGCTTGCTCCGTAAAAGATTGTCACCCTTGTCGGAATGCTAGCCAAAACGCTTTTTCCTGCCATCGTCACAACCCCACGATGCTCTGCCTTTGCCGAGCTACCATCCTGTCTCTGTATTAACTCACACAAGTAGTGTGCTGTCATACTTCGAACTCCAGATCGTAACCGAGACTAATCGATCTTTTCCCTTCACTTTGACGTTCTTTACCAGTCTGCGCAGATATTCTAAACGGACGCAACACAACTCTCCCCCGCGACGCACGGTTACCGGTGGCATCATGGCAATGCCATTTTCCTTGCAAAATAAAATGAACTACGCAATCATGATAATTCCTTTTAATAAATTACATAGAAGTTATATAAGTTATTGTGATAGTTTACAACCAGCCAAAATTTGAAACGCGAGCTGAAGAAAATTCAACATGTATTGTGTACAGTTCATTTTAAGGTCGTATAATATATTTAACAATTGATCGCTACGTTCACAAATCCATGAAAAATGTTTTTACAATATAAAATCTGGTATGAAGAAATGATTTCTTTTTAAAATTACTGTGGCTTCGCGTATCTCCTTGATATCTAAAACGTTTGACGTTCCCTAAACCACATCTGACTTTCTGGAACGCACGCTTCAATCTACGTCACATTAGTCCTGTCAAAATTTTAAAACTTACAATATTTTCATCTTGCGTGCAAAAGCGTTAACAAAGAATGAAACATATTTTTCCGGTAATTCTCTCTTGGTATTACTTATAGCCCTTTTTCATGAGTGTAGCAAAACATAGTCTTCTCATATAATCCTAGCTGTTTTGTACTTTTCACCATTCCATGATAAATGAAGTATGCTCCAAGTTCCCTCATAATCATTGCACCTTTCCATTTTGCACATTCTTCTTTAGTCGCGTCACAAATATTTTAATTCATGATAAAGGATTTTAATTAAATAAATCGGAGTACCTCTTTAGTCGCGTCACAAATATTTTAATTCATGATAAAGGATTTTAATTAAATAAATCGGAGTACCTCTGTACCAGTCGCAAATATACCATTTGCAAAAAATTTTAGAGGAAAATTCAGCAGTTTTCTCGCATTAAAAAAATTGAAATGTCAGGCATGACGATGTACTCTCTCCATAGAAATAAACACAATATGTGTTTTACAATTCAAATTTTTCTGGTTACATTTGTATTCACTTGAACGCTTTCATTATACTATCCAGGGAAATTTTTTCCAACCCTTTCTTCCAATATATGTATCTAACCTGTGAAACAATGAAAACGATGAACTTCTTGTTAAGAATATCTGATTCATTCCATTTTCTTGGTTTTTGAATCGATTTGATATATTCGACATGACTCCTCACAAAAATTTGTCCATAAAGATATTTTTACGAGTTCTATTACCTTCGGCTTCGAAATATACTTTACACACACACACACACACACATATATATATATATATATATATATATATATATATATATATATATATATATATATATATATATATATGAACGTTCATCCTATGCTTACGGAACACGTTACGATTCAAGTTGCGTGTTAATATTCACAGTTCAAAATGCAACTTCTTCAATTCCCGCTACTGGTTTACTCATGTTCCGGCGAGCAAGCGCTTCGAAATACACAGTTCCTTGTTATACACGAATCACTATTACTTTCGCAACAAATTCTCCGAAGTTTCGTATACTCCTCGTAATAATCGATCTCAAAACAGAAATGTTCACTCAAACGATCTAAGATACGAAGAGCTCACTCTGACGATCTCAACGATGGGAAAGATTGTTCTTCATCGTTCTTCCTTCGCCTCTCGAGAATTGCCTATCAATTAACTCGCAACCCAATTACCAATCAGGATGCGTCGTAGTTTCCGCTAGGTTCCTAGGTCGTTCTACTTCAATGATCCCTCCTATGCTACGTTCTTATAGAGATTGCTTGCTGATCGAATAAACTGTTGGTTTTATAAAGTGACATATCTCCGTCACCCTCGAAAAATGCAAGTCATGTTGTTCAAATAGCATCTTATGACGTGACTGAGATATATTTCTTTTGGCCGTCTTCAATATTCCAGCCTTTCCCGCGGTATTTAAATTAGTTTTTTCGTCTTTACAGCTCTCAGGTCATCGCTCCTTTTAATTTATTATTGTTGATAATTCAATATCTGCATACAGAAATTTTTAAAGTAATGCGACAGTACTGCCATTTAGTAATTAAAAGGTTAACAAATAATACNTTTTAAAGTAATGCGACAGTACTGCCATTTAGTAATTAAAAGGTTAACAAATAATACAAAACAGAGAAAGATTATTTACGAGACTGACGAAAACCGAATCTATTTCGCCCTATATGAGAGTGACATTTACATGTTCCTTTCTCCCTCTTTACATCTGCGTAAAGTTTATACTGGACCAACAACCTCTCTCTTATCATATTTTGGCTCCAAAATTAGTGATGTAACGTTTTACACATATGTGTTTTAAAGAATAACCAGAAAGATATTGATTCGGTACTTGTAACAATTCTTAAAAATTCATCTATCGAAAAATATGTTATACTTCGAATTTCAGAACATATTTACAACTTTAAATGGTTCATATTGCATGTACCTATGCCTATGCATGATGTTTGTTACAATGTGAAAGAATAAACATCGACGATAAGTTCACATCTCTCGCCTGAAACTCCATCTCACAGAGTACGTAGGTAAGTCTACAAGTTCAGTCCGTAATTAGAAAACTTTGTTAATTTGCCGCGCAACGTACGTTTAAATTTAAACTACTCCCCGCAACTCAGAGATATTTTGTGGCGTGAAGTTCGTTCCGACATACGGAGACGTAAGGTGTCGGGTGCGTGTAGCAAAACACACCTTTCCATTGACACTTCAAGTGGTGCGACCGGAATATTTATGACCGGGAAACGACGTAGCACCCGATGGCGTACGAACAAATGGGCCACAGCTTACGTAGAGGCGAGACTTCAGAGGGCGGTTGTATTGGGACACAGGAATCGTAAGAGGAGAGGGACAGACAGGCTCTGACAAGATGGCAGTTCGAAGTTGCCATAGTGAGTTGCAATAACTTTAGTTTTGCTTCACACAATTTGCTTTTCGAATGTGCGTCATGAGTGAATTTATACATGAATGAATTTTCACCCTTAAGGTCAAGATGGTTCATAACCACTCATTATCGTAAGTTTAGGTAATAACCATTTGTATTTAATGTTTTTGTATGTTCTGAAAACACAAACTCAAACTGCAAATAAATTTATTTCTCTTTGAACCAATAGGATTTCGTTTGTATTCTTTATCCATTCAGTTTCCATTATACGTTTTTGGTGGTATCAATTATTAGAAAAACAATTTAATGAGGATACAAATTTTTATGTGCAACATAATAAATACGTAGATCCTCTACAGGAGCTGTGTGGAGAGTCAAAGCGCATTTTAGTGATAGATGATAAAAAATTTCTTATAAAAATATTGATAATTTCAATTGATGAGAATTTGTTTTAAATTCATAATATATGAGAATTTATTTTAAATTCAATGTTTTGTAAAAAACATTCTTGTAATTTTAAGCATAGAAAAAGAACTAATTATTTGAACGAAGTTAAATGAATATTTTTACTGTTTTAACTGTCTTTTTCTTGAAGTTATATCTTTTCCTAAATCTATGTATTTGGTGGGAAATAATCTTTCGGAAAAAATTAATACTTTGTCAATAATTATTATTTTGAAAAACAAAGTAATGTTTGTATCTTAAGTTATACAATGTTAACCATCAAGAGGTATTCGATAAATCGAAATTGTATGATATAGTTCGAATTTTCTGAAAGAAATATGCGAAATGTAAAGAGACAATATGATTTTGGAGAAACAAATGAACCGCATTTGCAATTTTATTTCGCTCCTTTTCCCTGCTGCTAAAGCACAGGAATGAGATGGCTTCTCTTGACGTCTCTATGCAACGTATCCTTTCAGAAATTCAGCTCTCGGTGTGAAATTGGAGACGTGTGGTGCTAGAAGCACATTCTGTCGGCTGTCAATGCTTTTACGCGAAGGGTTTATTTTGGGAAAAGATATAAATCCACTTTTGAGCGAGTGGATGTCGAGGAGGTAGCTATCGGTAGGCGGCGCACAAGGAAACAATACATTTTGAGCAAGACAAAGTTATAACGTTTTTAGGAACACTTCAAAAGACGCATTTAAATGGAATGTGCCGGGATAATGAAATAAGTTCACTGTTCCTCCCATTACAAAATATTTAACGTGATGAGCTAGATCATTGTGTATGAAACGGTAATCATTCACTTACAGGTAATATTTATATAAATTTATGTACAATAATTTAATTATATTATGCCCTATTAGTTAATCCTCTGATTTACTTAGTATCAAATATACAGATGTTTTCCGATACGATGCAATTGTTTTTATCATAAGGGGATAGGAATGTTTCTGGTTAGGTTCGTGGAAACAAGCCTTCCTCGTTGTTCCAGCGGCCCAATTGTATCTAAACAAAATTGCCTACTTACTTATATTATGTAAGCCGAAAATAGAGGAAAATATTGCGAGTTCTTTCTAAGGTACTGATAAAATATGAATATTGGATGCCATAAAATAAACTTTATTGTGTCGA
This sequence comes from Laupala kohalensis, assembly GCA_002313205.1. Classification (NCBI taxonomy): domain Eukaryota; kingdom Metazoa; phylum Arthropoda; class Insecta; order Orthoptera; family Trigonidiidae; genus Laupala; species Laupala kohalensis. Next base: position 13,628 of record NNCF01139330.1, read on the forward strand.
AAAGTTAATATAACAATATTTAATTCCTTCTTACTAAAGTGTAGCTGATTTCCATTTCATATATTCTAAGAACTTGAGAAGAAATCTCAATGAAAAAAAAACATCAAGCGGATCATCTTCTCAAGATAGAATTTATCGCATTCATATCCGTTAAGTTTCATTGATTCATCAAGATTTTGTTGTACTCAATGTAATTGGTAATTCTGAATTTTTCAGTTTAACTTACAAAAGTCCAATATTCCCCTAAAGCAATCATTTTACTATTTGACAACGAAATCGGAATTTTTACTCTCCGCGCTGAGATCGAATTACCTTATGCAGATTAAAAAAGCGTTTCCCACCCCCAACCCACGACAATTGATTGGTGCACGTTTTCTGCACTCGAAAGAGCGACACGCAGTCCAATTTTTTTTAGAGTGAACAGATCTGTGACACGACTAATGCGATATTGGAGAAGCAAACTGACTGAACATTTCCATCTTCAGGCTTTCTATGGGAAACATGCGGGCCAGGCGAATTTTGTGGTCTTGATGTAAATAGTACATATGTACAGGTCAAATCTTGGTATTTACTCCTTGTGGCAGCAGTCGAAATTGTCACCATGTAGTCTAATTACGATGTAAGTAATATTTAAATGGTCATTTATTATCCTGTTGAAGATTTACCAACCGGTGGGGGAGGGGGTGGGGGTGGAACCAGGGTACTAATTTTTTATTGCAATGGAAAACAAGATGTATTTACACCTTGAACACATTCGGGAAAATGTTGCAAATGAGCTTTATCATCATGACAACTGGGGTTTCAAACAATTGAACGTTCTTTTGAGACAAAGTTTTAATAGAAAGTGTCAATGAGCTTTTTCTGTGATTATGAAAAAGAAGAAATCGATACGTACAATCCTACAAAGCTCTGGATGACACACTTACATAATTGTCATTATTGTTATAGAAAAATTAATAAAAAAGTGATACTGAAATTAAAAAAATACTCTGTTCCAAGTCTCGCGTTAAGATTGAAGCATTGAAGTAAAAGAAGAAGTGGAGTAGCAGTGGCAATGAAAGTGACCAATGGTGTCGGAAGGGGGTCTGTGACAATCGACTGGCGCTCCGACACCTTCGTGATGTGGCCACAAAGCGGTGTCGACGAAGGCAGTGGCCGGTCCGTCAGTCGGTTGGTTGGTTGGTTGGTCGACCGGCGAAGGCGTCCCCGCAGCCTCTCGTTTAAGCTCATTACCCGGACGGACTTGGCGTCGTCCCACTTCATTACGCGTCACCATAGCAACGGGTTTGGACCTGCTAAGGCGAGCGCTCTGACAAAAGACAGCCAAGAGCGATGTTTCACAGCTTTTTGAGCGGGATGGAATTGAGAGCACACGTGGATGCACCTTCAATTGTACACTGCCTTACACCCTCGAAATTCGATAAACATGATGCCGTACGTACAATAGAACGTGAAAATAGTCAATTTGAAGAAAGACAATTCAGGTGATAATTTGAAAGAGATTTTGTTAAACATGAAGGTATAACCTCTCTCGAAATGGTTAAAGAATAAAAATATAAATGATTTTACAAATTTTTGAGTAGTCGTGTTGATATTTAAGTTTCCCTCGATATTTTTGTGCCTTTCTTTTTTTTATTTATCAAACCTTATTCGTTATTCCCTGGAAACATTATGAATATAATTAACGCAATACTTTACCTCAGCAGGAATAGAATTTATTTTCTTGTGTTAAGAGATGGAGAAAGCAGCTTCCTACTATTACAGTACAATGATGATAGTGAGTGGGAGGAGATTTTGATGATGATGGCCGGGAATGCTTGACGCAAAGGCTTTAATGGACTAAGCGCTCTCCCGAGTTTAAAGTACAGAATAGACACGCGTGCCTCTCTCTATACGAGCTCTTCACCACCAATTCAATAGGAATTGTGGCTCGCGTTTATGTTTTCCTCTTCAGCCCATGGCCATAAAAGCACTTTCATGCAGTGATGATTTATCAGTTTTAACGCACAACTTCATTGATTTATTTTCTGAAGTGCTTTTTGGAGTCATAATTCATATATCTCATTAAAACATTTATTTTTGAGATCCCTCATTATTTATAGGAAAATGAAAAGTAATTAATTTAAAATTGTACGTTCATTTAACAAGTATTTTACGTACCACCTTATTCTTTTAAGAATACTTCACCGAAACTAGTTTTGGAAAAATTTATTGTAGATATGAAGAAAGCGGGCCAAAAACTATTAAAATCAATACTTATTGCAAAGATTCAATAAAGCGGGTAAGGCAAGTTTAGAATCCTGCTTTAAATATTTAATTAACATTTCTAATCTTCAATTTTTTATTCTTCAATAATTAAGAATTCAATAGTTAAAGTGCATGTATTTCTAAATAGTATTTCTAGCAAGTTAGAATTGGGACACAAATCTTTCATCGTCACCTACAGTAAAGTGAAAAAAGCACAGCCTAGCAACCAGTTTTACATATATCAAAGTATTTCTAGCGGAGTGAGCGAGAGCAATAAAGGGCTGTCGGAATTGCGGTTGCCGAAATTATTTGGTCGGCATGGGGCAGAGTGGACGATGGGGCGCAGGGGTAGTAGCGCGGCCTTCCCAATTGCACTCGGGACATCAATCACCGACTGCAGCTCTCGCGGCGGTGACATGCCGAACGAAATTAACAGGAAGTCATATTCTACCAGTAGAGATGTTTTGAAAGTGCTAGCGACGCTGCGCTGGCGAGCCCGTACCAAACGTGGAAGTTTAATGGTATAATCACGGTTTGGTATATTAAATATTGTGAGTTACATAAACATATGTTCTAATAATAGAGTACGAGTAATTCATTACGTTGAAGAAATAATATTAATAATGTGAATTATAAAGATAAGATTTTTAGGATATGAATTTTTCATTTCTGTGTGAACTTTCAAATATCTTCAGATTTATCTCAAACAATCAGATACACAAACAGTACGTCCCACTTTCCAATGTTCTTGTAATTAACTTTAATATTGATTTTCTCATCCTCCTTTTGTGCCCTGCTGTATCCGATTCAGTTCATTTAACTAGTCACCATGTTTTGAGAATTGTATTGGTAGATCTGATGGTCGGAAGGTGGATTAAAGCGCATAACGATGCTTCGCTGTCCACGCGTTCGGGAGTTCCCCTGGGCTGCGAACGAGATAGCGCCTCTCTCGCGGGATACTTGCGCTGCCGCTTGCATGAGAACAATTTGTCGGGATGCGTGCACGAAGCGAGAAGAAAAGACTGAGGTAATTGCAATAATCAACTCTGCATTGATCAAATGCTGTGATGCGATAATATGATGAATAGTGGGACCAGAAAGTTTTAAATGCACAGTGAATTTAAAAAAATTGTTAAATTGTTAAACCAAAAACTTAATTTTATAAGTTCTTATTATGGTTCTAATTAACTTGATGATTGGATACTAATGTGACACTCTAAAACCAATATTATTGCGTCTAGTATTAATATTTTTGTTTGAAATTTTTCGTTAGTTATTCCAAAAATATACGTGGTTGTTTTGTTAACTGTTCATTGCTTTCCACTAAGAGTAATTTTGGTACGTGACAGATGTTATTCCAATAATGCGTCAATACAGTTAATGAGGTTAAAATACAGGAAATTCATTACGTGGTTTAATCAAACCACGCGTCATTTCCTGCGTTCTTAGTAATTAACATTTTAAGTGAGTAGTATTTTGTTACTCATTAAACTATATCCTATATTATTTTCCAACGTGATCTCAATGTTTCTTTAAATAAAATTCACTATTTCATGAATATGTTAATACGCAATGATTGATTTAAGCTTCACTTCGAAGATTAGCAAACTCATACCTATTAATATATTTCTGTGCGTTTTATCAACCGTCCTTTTTAAAACATTACCGTTGTGATGTTCTTTTATCCTACCATGCATATCGTAGCTTACAAACCTCACGAAGACTGGAAATGTAATAATCAAATGTATGGTTAAAATCCTACAATTTATATCATTCCGGGGTTCATTCTTTGTATAGCTCCACTTTATCAAGCCGCATTCTACTGCTCTTTTCCATTTACAAAAATTTTCATAATTAAAACGAGACTCGCCAAAACAGTGGACGAAATCTGCCTAAAACATGACAGAGGTTGTAAATAGAATCACGCGCACTTGTTCCAAATAGTCTTCTGGAAAATATCCAAATGACATAAAAACCTAGATGGAATAAACATAGGTTATGTAATATAGCGTGCCAAGGGTGAGCAAATATTTATTATGACGACCAGGTCGTACGATATTCAAATATTTATTCGGTACGTAAGAACGAGTCCATTTTCAGTAAATGTAGCCAAAAACCATTAACATTCAAACTAGCATCTCGTCCACTGAATCGTTGAAAAATAAAGGCAGTCATAATCCTGTGCCTCTCAGAAATTTAGTTTCCTGAAGTTTTGAAGCATGAGTTGTCATTAAACCGTGTTAATATTGTACGTCCTTGCGTCTGTTGTTAAGAACGGACGGTTGCACAGCGACAACTTACCCCTAATTCGCGCCGCACCCGCATATTTAGTTTCTCAGTCTGGATACTCATGTGGTAGCCTAGATGCAACGAAAGCGAATGGGGCATCACTATATTAACTAGGAGGACATGACCATTTTTGACCCTATTAAACCCTTTACATCAACCATGAATTAGGACTCATCATAATCATATTGAACTTCAAGTACAAAAATATCTAACGTTAAGAACAAGAAGAGTTCGCGATAAATTCCAAGAATGTTTACTTTGCCAGAAAGTTAACTGGAGAAGGTGAGGTTGATTTTTTTTTCAAAGAAAATTTGTTATTGGCAGGAAAAAGAATTGTTTTGGGGATATCAATTCTTTTCAATGTCTTCTAATTCCTCTCTCAGAACTTATAGACAGTGAAAAAATGTTTTTACTCTTTTTTACCCTCAATGTACACTAGGATAAACATACAACATACCCAGTACAACGTCCCTTTGTGGTTGGCCTTTTTGTTACTTTCACTATATGATTGTCTTCCATACTTCGGAAACATTTATCGGAGACTTCTGCCCTTCTAATCAATCTGTTTTCGTTTCTTTTGTGCACGGAGATCGATTATCTTTAAGTAGTTAGGTAGGTATAACCACTTATAAACAATCCCCACGTACCTACCGAAAGAAAGGGCTCTAATGACTTTGCCGTTAACGAGCCCTAAAGTCCCACAAAGAAAAAAAAAATACTGAAAAAATACGAAAAAAAATAATACAACATAATTGAAACGTACTTAATGTGATTAAATGCAGATAATTTAGAAATAAGCAACAGTTGTACGACAAACCTACGCAAAACTAATAGCAAATAATTATGTTTACAAATACCCCGAACTCGGAAAATTGTGGGATAAATGTAAACAAATAATTGTGGTACCTACATAATTGCTAGAAAATAATACCCATGACTTTTTTTTATGCCTTAATATGGTACTGACAATGATATATAAAATTAAAATTTCAATAATTTGCCCTCTGTAGCACGATGAACGCAGAGTACTAACCTCGAATATCAATCTTCTGGATTATTGATTTTTCATAAGATTGTATTTCTTCAAATACATTTGTATTTCTTGTTGGGTTCTAAACCGTGGAATCATTATATTTCATCCACAGAGTTAACAAAGCCCCTCTGGTGGCTCAGGTGGTAGCGTTCTTGTTCATCACTAAGTCATCCTGGGTTCAATTACCGGTGGCGCCAGACCTTCTAGTATCAATAACTAACGATTATTAACCCCTCAACGTGGGCCAAGTTGTTGGTAAACTCAGCTAACCGGCCCACGGACTAACAATGACCTACCATCCAACTCCTACCTCCTATAGCTCCATGTACATAAGCTTCAATCGCACGCTGCATTACCCATTTACAAAAGTACTACAATAGAACATAGTCACTGAATTCTGGTATTCACTTTTCAGTTTCTCTGACACATAACGGCGCAAAAATCACTTGTATACATTTACCCCTTGTTTACAATTAATCCGCCTGACCGTACTGAATGACGCGGCGAGCTATTGCCCTCCGAATGACATTGCGAGCTGTCATTTTCAAAATTTGAAGACCGTATGGGAATAAAAGCTTCAGAATTGTAGGAATTGATAAATATATATTTACCCAACTGTTATTCGATCAATGACCGCGCGTACACTTGAACTATTTCAGTAAAAATATCGCGTCTTGATAGTGTGTTAAATACTGCGTGATGATAGTAATCGATTTATGAGCGCAAACAACATGAAAGCTATTGACGAGAGGTGTGCTGTACCACGTGTCAGCATATTTTGAACCCCAATAGTGCGCAGGCATCCTCACGCACTTGTTACCAGAGTCACCCCTTCCCATGCCCTTTGTCCTGCAGTCGAAAGTTCTGTCTATGTCCTTGTCAAAGCGATTCGTGAAGACTTATTCGATCTATCAACAGCCCGGTGCGGTGTGCTCGGGGTAACCGGTGAGAGGACAAGAAGCTTCATTCTAGTCGAGGTGCCAAAAGGGTAGTTGGTTCGAAGGAAATAGTTTCATCTTCTTCTCACGTGTAAGTTTTAAAACACTCACGTACAATGAAGGACTTTAAAAAAAAACCAGTTGAAGTTTTAAAGCCTCAGGTCGCTCCGCTGCCCCCCCCCCCCAAAAAAAAAAAATTTTTTTTNTGTTTTTTGTTTCATTTTTATAGGAATAAAATCATATTCTCTCTTCATATAGGAAGTCTGGGCAAAGCGAACACCCCGGTCAAAATGAATGTTCTCCACCGTTTACAATCCACCGCTCTCCTCAAACCCAAAACTATGTTCACATGTGCTCACTCAGTGACACACACTTAAGAAGCATGATACGTAACGTAGCATCTGTCAAAAAGCGATTAATTTTTTCGCGAAACAGGGAAGACAAAGTGAGGTAAACGTTGTGCCTATAATCCAAAGTTATCCGTTTGTCAAACAAAGTAGATTAGTTTCGGATACATGTTTAACAACTCTCTAGGAACCGTATATAACCACCTTGTATTTACGAGTGTATTGCCCAGGATTTTTCCTTACTGTCTAATGAGAGGTTCGCATAGAAAAATATGTTTTCGCAAAATAGCAATTTGATACATTTAAGCTCCCTTTACTATTTTCAGTATTTAACTCTTGTGTAAATCATTTTACTAGTTTAACTTGTTAAATATTAACAAAAATTTGAAGATATGATAAAAAAAGCTCGATCTGAATAGCTACAACTTCAGAATTGTTATTGAGTTCAGTATTTGTTATAAGTCCTATTAGTAAATATATTTCACGTTCATTATCACCCTTTTCCTGTATAGGTACCAACTATAATAATATTATTTTGTAATAAAATTCATGGTACTGTTTGTATCAAATTAAGTGAACTTTTAGTAATGAGAAATGCTCAACGGGAAGGACTATCCATTTCTTTTAACCACAGCTTACGTCCCTTCCGATTAACTTGATTTACGATATTTAATTCCCGGGTTATGAGAAAGGCATGGATGTGATATTGGAAAAATTAAGTTGGCAAAACTGATTGTGTATGAAAAGCAGGCACAACACTCGTGCACCACTAGTTCGTAAATGTAGACCTAAAAACACGGAAACAAATATCGAAAGAGGAATAATACAGAACGTTAAGAATAGCACTGAGTCAACAGAAAGTAATACGAGAACAAAAGGAAACATGGGCTGCGGAAACAAGAGGTTGGAGACAACGACCCGCGTCTTCATTAAAGCGCCGCGCCGCGCCGGTCCCGTTCCGTCCCCGGAGCCGTTCCCCCTTGAACACAGAATCACGAGCAGCGCTTCTAAGCCCTGAGGCATCGAAAGACGACTACACCCTATACAATGCAATGGCTCAGCCTCATTTCCCAGAAAAGACGGAATAGAGCGAGGAATAACACCTGCGTACCTTATCCACAATATTTTGAATTGCATTCAGAAAATACTTTTTTGTTAATACTGTATATAGTTGGATATCGGTGACGTGATACTAGTATTCATTTTTGAGAATAAATGAAAGATGTGGTGTGGTCTACTAGTAAAATATTTTACTAGTAGAAAATACATCTTTCATTTATTCTCAATTCTGTATATATTGAAATAACGAAAGAATATAAAATATACTCTAAATTCTAGTACATTTTTGCTATCAAATCTATAAGATCATTATGATTAGAAAATAATTTTGTGCGGTTTAAAACTTTGAAAGAAAGAAATTATTTCAGGAAGATTTAAATCATAAAAATGTATTACTATTTAATTTGTTGAGCATTATTTCTGTCAAATAATTAAGTCAATGAAACCAATTTCCTTTACCCGAGTTATTTTATATACATGATTCAGTGTTTCATGAAACTAGATGTGTGTACTTTTGCTGTGTGTGCAAGAAGTCAAATTATCCTTTTCGAGTCCGAATAATTTTTTTTTCCATCCATTTAAACTGTTTTCCTCAAATAAGCTTTTCTTGCAGTTACTATTTCGAAATACAACGATAACTTTCACAGAAAATGTTTGTCTATAGCAATAGTGTAAGTGGGACATATTTGTCCCAAGAAACCTTCTAAAAGTAAAAAATGATCAGTTATCAAATTGCCAAATTCACACTGATTACATTAATTTTTTAAAAAGTAGTTCGGAAATACAATAATTTCTAAAGAAATTTTGGAAAACAAGGGTTAATACACAGGGACACTGCGCTCAAGGTACATCACGTCTGTTCTTTCCTCTTATCGTTTCGTGCTTTATTCGCGACACCTTCATCTTAGGCTTTGTAGACAAGTGATTTCCTGGTTGTTTCAGGTACTGATTTTCTCTGTTTAGATTGAAGAACAGATTCATCATCATGAATCATCGTTTGATCATGAATCGTATCTAATATTTCTTCTATGTATATGGCATCGCTTCAGAACGATTATGTATATTTTCAAAAAGGCTGACATCGTTGCCCCACAAATACATTGTTTTCGTGGCATACATCACGATAATATTCAACAGAATAATTTATGCTACTCTTCGTGTGCCTCGTAGTCAGTTTGTTCTTCAGAGTTAAACACTCGGAAAGAGAGAGCAAATAATTAAATTTCTCCTTTATTCAATGAAGGTCTAGAAATAATAAAATTATATTGTAGTTTTATTTTGAAGCATATAAAAATCGAAAAATATTTTTCACATGTACCCCCAACCAACCGTAAACCCAAACATAAATTTATGTTCAAATATCGATGGCAGGTAATTCACAATTAAGAACAAACAAATTCGAACACAAAACTAAATCAGATATTCAGTAATATTGTTTAGCACTCACATGGTGACAAAATATACTAAAACTGGAGAAGAAATATCTCTACGTTTCTGATGAGAACCCCACAATTCAAGGAATAACAACAATCACTCGAAAGTGAGCGATCGAAAGGAATTCAGATATGTCCCGGAAGAGTGGATTAAATGAATTCCTAAAAAAATAGTAAAATGATTAGTGGGACACTGGTCACGAAAGAGTTATTATAAAATTTTCTTAAAGACTTTTTGGGAGATTATACTCAAAATGGTATAAATTAATGATTTTTTACTACATTCATCGGTGTTGATGACACGGTAAACCTAAAGATAAAATATTTTATCATCATAACGTGTTTTAATTATCACTTCCGAAGATCGTGAGATGTGAAAGTATAGGGATCGTCCATAAGTTACGTAACGACCCTTGGAGTAATGTAGGGGTATTGATATGGTTACGCTGGGATAAGGGATGTTAGCCTTGGTGTTACGTATTACTACGTTTTGTCTGAAATGTTTTGCACTTTAAAATTTGTCACTTATTCACGCATTCAATTGTTCATTGAAAGTACAGAACGATGGGGAAGAACACTGAAGTCAGTGTATCAAGATTTGTCCCCACACTTTGCGACAAACAACAAAAACTTTTCTTAAAGAGAGGCGAGAGGAAAGATTAGCGTTTCGTAATTATTGGTGGTGAGGTGGAGCTAAGAAGTATCGTTACAGGTAAGAAGTATCGAACAGTTTACAGGTGAAGGTGCTACAGAAAGGAACGTTTTGCGTTGCTTAATTAATGGGAGGCTCCAAATCACCTAATGTACGTAACCGTCGTTTAACACTTTCGACGCCTTTTACTCCCTAATTGCCATCTGGCGGTTACCAATACACTTCTTTGCTAGTTACGTCAGAGGCCATTGTTATTAAGCAAGTGTAACATCAGATGTCGAGAAACGAACCATATGAATGAGACGTAAATAAAATATTGGATTTCAAGATCCTCACTATACTGAGAAATGATGCGTACCGTACGTTCTTAATAGGATCCTACATAAATACATGCTTTTAGTTATAATTTTTATAGTTAATTTAAGTTTTTTTATATGCATATGATTCTTCGCATAATGATTAAAAATTATCATTAAAAACTCCAATTGTTTTTGTGGGTGTAAATTAAAATTAATGCCATAATATTAAAAAAATTAATTTCATATGCATATAATGAACTTAAATAACATATATATATATATATATATATATATATATATATATATATATATATATATAATCTTCTTAAAAATTCAATTTAGATAGTTTTATTACACCATTGAACAAATACGTTAATTAATACTCACTTCGTATAAAAATTCTCCAAGTTTTTTTTATAAAGAACGAGAAAAATACGAAAGAAACAAATAGAGCTAAAAAACAAGGAAAAAACGAGAAAAATAAAGTAAGTTGTGAGGGTAGGAATGCTTTTCACCGAATCCACACACGAACGTCAGTCAGTCCAGCTTCATCTACGCGTGGATTCGTGGTGGCGTGGCGTGAAGGAACGCGTCTCGACGTACTTCATCCTCCTGGAAGTGAGACAGCGCTCGGATCGTCGACGGTGGTCAAGAAAGCTTTATGGGGAATCCCCACATCTCAAGGGTTGTCGTCTTCGGAATGCTACACATTCTCTGCATTTCTCACCTTCGCGTGACTTCTTATTCTGATGAAGTCTTTGCACGCTATCCATATTGCCTAGAAAAGCTACGATTTTTACTATGACACTTTGAGTTCAAGCACAAATATTATGGTATTATTTGTTTAATGTGAACAAGATCTGCTCAAATGGTTCAGGAAAACACCAGATAAACATATATAAATATATCCTGATACAAGAACGAAATAAAACTGTTGTGTATTGAAAATTTTGTATTGGTAGGAATCCTTAGTTTACATTATTGTAATTGCTTATTTGTGTAAAATGAACCATGTAATCTGCATTTAATGAATGAATTGTAAATGTTCAGAAGAAATATTTCAATTTATTGATATTGTACAACTATTTTCTGTGTATTTTGAATACAACGTACGAGGTTAATACATTTCTTTTGGTTTGTTGTTAACTGAGAATTTTGGAGTATGCTGCAAAATTTAGTGATCCATTTTTTATGGTAATGTAACCCTGAAGCAGATATGAAATACATCGAAACGCTCGCGTAACAAAATAACAGGAGTTATACTAGGCTTAAACGCAACAATATCCCAAAGTAATTGCAAACGAATCATCATGCGTGGTTTGGAATGATCTGCGTTAGAAGGAGATGGATCTTCTTTGTTTCTTCAATAATATCATTGAAAATGGGAGAGCACACAATTCGTTCTTCATATTCCCTCTTTTCCATGGAAATCAAACACATGGGACTTGTGTAGGACATAATGGCTTGGTCTCTCGAATCCATTAAAGAGTAACGTTAAGTAAATATCACAAATGGATTGAAGAGCTTCTGAACTGAGTTTTATACCATACAAGAATTAGAGAGAATTATACAATCGTTTTCTGGTCCTAATCTTAAAAATAGTTATACATATTGAATATCAATGGCCGAAGTTCATATGCTTTTGGAAATACTTTGGAACCGCACTTGAAAGAACTTTTTCTGTAAGAGAATCTGCTTATATAATAACTCGTGTTTCCAACTTCTCACCGCGCCTAGTGATCTTACTTTCTAAGATAGAGGAACTCGTTTTGTATTGCATATGACGATGTAGTCCTGGTGTGATCAAGGAAAATGCAAACAAATTGTTGTGTACAATTATGAATTATTGTTTCTTCTGTATTGTGAATGGTCTCGAAACGTTAAAATTGGTTTTGTTTGAAAGGTCTTGACCCATATAGATACAAACGAAATGCACGTTTTATGTATAAAATCAGCATATATTGAAATAAAATAAACCCTGTCGAAAACAATATTTCGATCACGCTTTCTACCGAGACCAATCTTTGCATTTTAGAACCAATTACTACAAAGGAAGCTATAGTTCATAACTTTCTACCACACCTTTTTCGACCGATTAACATTTTAAGGATCTCCTTGTATAGACCCTGATGATGACATAGATTGAAAAGTTGGTAAATCGTAACGTTATGTATAATTATTGTTTGTAAGTAGTATAACAATAATTATACATAACGATTAGTTAAGGTTAGCTCTATTTTATCAGTCAAATTTGTCTGTTTCTGAGCATAAACATGATTTGCAGCAGGTGAGTTAATGTATTTCTTTTAGGAAAATAACACACTGACAGTATATAGTAAATGAACACCAAGCTCTCAAAAGCCCCCTGGGAAATCATAATCACGTATCTTTGGAGATAAGTAAGCGACGTGTCAAGATTTCGTTATATGCCAGAAATCTCAGTGTTCTATTGCTAAAAGTAAAAAACAACAACATGGAATTGTACAAATGGACTGTAGAGAATCATAAATCAAGATTAATTATCTTAAATTATTCAATACTATAATGCAAACTAATTGTAATCTAAATATATAACAGCAAAATACCACTGACTGTCGGACTGACTAATCACGAAATCTCAGGAACTACAATACCTACAAACTTGAAAGGATTTTATGAAAATCCGCTATAAAAGAATTTTACGAAAGTCCACCCCTAATGGGGTGAAATGTGGGTTGGAATATTTTTTGTATGTGTACCATCATAACTCTTAGAGTGCCTTGGGCGATTTAAACCAAACTTGATACATAGATGACTGACGATCATTCAATAAGTACTGTGGTAAAAGTTCATCCATGGCACCCTTAGAGAGGGGGTGAGAAGGGGGTAACGTGTAAAAATAGTGGAAAATCCTATATTAGAATTGAAAACAGTTTTCGGTGCTGTTTAGTAGGATAAGGACACCTTCGCCGCTTCGTAAGTTTACAGCAGTCCACATAGAGGTGATATACCATTACTACCCTTGGGATAGGGGTAGGAATGAGAGGCAGATTAAAATTAATCAAAAATCGACAGATATTGGTGTTGAGTAATTCAGTTTTAGACTGCTGAAGTGAAGTGACACCCTCATTTTCACATAAGTACACGATCTCCCTCAATGAGGAATAAACATCCTTTGTGTTGGGAGTGAGAAATGTAAAATTAATCGAAAGTGACCGATATTAGAGTTGAGATCGTAGTTTTCGGAACTTCGAGAAATTAAAAAGTCCTCAATCAGTTCGTATAAACTCCAGTACCCTAAGGGAAGGGGACGCCATGAAAAAATATCGAACATGCCAGATATCAGAGACGAGTCCAGAATTTTCGGTGTCGCTGAGTTGATGTCGTGTAAGTATGAATTCAGCCCACATGCAACAAATCAAGTGCTGGGGGTCGGGGTGGAAATAGGTTTATGACAAAAAATTATTGACAACTTATTTTGAAACATAAAGAGAATGAAAATTGCATCGGATCCATAGTTTTAGGGTTGATGATATTTTTAAACTAGCAATGCCGTTAAGTTAAAGTTGAGATCACATTCAGGCATGGCATCCTTAGAGTTGGGATGGGAAGGACGAGACGTTCAAATAAGGTAGAAAGACCGATATTAGGATCTAGTCCATGGTTATTGTGTACTTTGAGATGAATAATCGTATTTCCAATGACATTTATGTACACTTCAGGCCACATGAGGTGGACGACACCCCTAGAAGTGAAGGTTGGGAAGAGCGTGTCACAATAAACTATCGAAAATATCCACTAAGAAAGGATTCTATAAAATTCACCCCCTAAAGGTACGAAATGAGACATCAGTGCTTTCTAAAATATTTTCCTGAATTAAATAACTGAAAATAAGGGACAGAGGAGACATACTAATACGATCAAACTTCCAACAGTAATTGATGACATTCTCACTGAATAGCAATGGGAATATGAGAGAGAATAAGTTGCAGACATATTACAAAATTCACGTGAGCAAATCCGCGGGGACTCAGTTAATTATGTATATATCTGGAATTTTTCTCGATAGAGGCTCTAGCGATTTTGATGAAACTCATGGACATTGTGTACTTAAAAATGAAATAGCGATCTAATTCTTTCAAGTAAAATCATTTAGTACCTTTTTTAACATTAGAAAATTTATATATTAAACATTGAAAGCGTACATCTATTATTATTGAATTTGAGTTTAGTATTTATGTTAGATCATACGATTCCCACATCAAGTTTCTGAACTTGTATCTTTTACGTTCATACACACAAAAGAGTTTAATTTGTTTTCGGTAATGACAATTATGAGCTTATGTAAAGTGTATGGTGTATTGATAATTTAGACACTAAATTGACTGTAAAACACCACGTATGTGGATTGACTCCCACTGCGTCAAATGCTTTTAAATTCTTGTTTGTTAACATGATATTGGACCATGTTATACATTATTTACGATTAATTAACAAATCGTGAGTCAAATTTGTTTGAAATATATGTCATTGCCATTCGAGCAATAAGCTTTGTCATCAAGATATCCCAATTATATATTATATAAATATAAAACTAGCTGATTACCCGGTGTTACCCCGAACGTTTTTACATGTTAGACCAACGTGTAGTAATGTTTCGGTAATTCTGTCGTAGGTCTCCTAGTGATGACTGAAAAAGTTAAATGAGTTTAAAACAATTCCTGATAGGACATAAATCAATATAGATTACTCACATGCAGTGCATAAAGTACGTGAAAATATAAGAAAGACACTGAATAATAACACTTGACTCGAATAATAATTCGGCGAGTAAATAGTTCTGACGCCGAGTTGAACTTAGCACTGATTTTTTAACGTTGATAGTGTACGTGGGCATTGAGAACCCGTACTAGAACGCGATGTCACTCCCGTGAGGAAGAGCGGTAGACCGATGTCACCAGTAGTGAAGCGCGCAGTAGACTGATATTCTAGTTTTTAAATCAACAAGTCCCGTTGCTAGGTTCTTACAGTCGCACAGGTCTCCTTGTAATGATGGGAGTCAAGTTCGTGGGAATTGACTTCGGTGACTATTAGTGAATGTAACTATGTAGCGTGTCGCTACAAACGAGCCCACTCGCTGGGAACCGCGCAGGTCGAATTTTCGCTTTCGAGTCAAGACACAACAGCGACAGTGCGGCTGCACCTTTTCATTAAAATGCTTTTAAAATCTAAACCATTCGTTCAAAATTTACGATTTAAAGATTAAATTTTATAAGAATTAAATTTTATAAGAATTGATTTTGCCTCCTTAAATTATACTCTGAAATTGAAGTATTTTAACACTCCTATTTTAATAACGTTTTTTTCATAATATAGGTAAATCTTTGTAGATAGACGTATGCTGTCGAGGACTCTTTTGTAGAACTCTTTGAGGCGAAAAATATTGCCATACGTAGTTATCACCAAACTCTAAACGCTTATGAACTTGTGTGTCCGGGACAAACCGCGTCTTAGTAGATACAACTATCAACCTTTCGGCCTTCTTCAGGGCAATGTCAGAGTAGTGCAGACCTAAGTCACTGTCGTACTCGCGCTGATTGGCCTCCGCGCTCGGCCAATCAGAATGATGCCCCACCAACCGAACCTATATAACCGACGCGTGACTCGTTCGACCTCGCAGAGTACGACAGCGACTTAGGTCTGTACGACTCTGACATTGTCCTGAAGAAGGCCACAGTATGATGGCCGAAAGGTTGGTAGTTGTATCTACTAAGACGCGGTTTGTCCCGGACAGACAAGTTCATACTGACTCCGGCCGCGGAAGCCTACGTTTATACATAACAACTTAGGCGGCGTAAGCGAATACACCTCTTTTATCCCCGATTTCATCCACATTTATGGGCAAAATCATTTTCTATCTTTTTTTTCACTCATTTAAAAAATAATAGTTAGCCTATGGTCATTCTGAGCATCTTAACTATATCCTTGACAAGTTTCATCACGATCGGTTTAGTGGTTTAGTCGAGATTAAGTAACAAACAGACGGACTCGTAGTACTATATTGAAAATTGATATATACGAGTAAGTTTTCGAAAATTCTCATTAGTCCTAACATAAATAACTCTTTTTGTCATGAAAACAATTGGAATATTATTCTGCGACCAAACCTGTTACACACTCTTCTAAACTCAAACTAAAAAATGGACTGTGACTATATACTTTGTATCGCATACACGTTTGGAAAGTTCTAGTGGTACAAATAAGATGTTCACTATTATTGTTTTTTAATTGAATGAAAAAAATTAGAATATAAAGATAAATAATAATATTTTATCATGTAATAATTTAATATTCGTTGAAAACTGTTATTTAGAGTAATAATGCGCTTTACTTTGCACAAACCAGAAAGTCAAAGGAAACCAAAATCAGTTTTTCATCTAAGCACTAAAAAAAAAACAAAAAAAACACTGGGTAATAATGAAGTTATCGAGGTAAGCATACAATATCAAATTGATTATGCACGTATCAAGATGAGATTGATTAAACATCCGAAATGTAATTAATAAATATCACAACTTTAATATTTTTAAATAAACTTTGGTAAATATTTTATGAATTATAAACGTTATAGCCAAAAATGCTGTTACAATCTGCCTATGACCTCGTGAAGAACAATAAACTGATTTATTCTTCGGGAGCAAGCAATGGACCATCCCATCAATTTCGATCAAGGGCTATAAGCCAGAAGTGGATTTAACACACTACTAACAAGAAAAATAGTTCGGTACGTGTTATAATATTAACATAACAGCAACAAATTTGTATTTAATAAAATGCAAGAAATTAATTTCCCAAGTACCTATTATTATCAACTATACATTGTTCGCCTAGTATTGATGTTAAATCGTAACTATGTTAAAACAATGTATTATTTCAATAGATGCCGCCCCTAGGCAAGAGCCTAAAGAGTCAGTATAAAAAAATACGCCGCTACCCGAAGGAATAACAAAGAAAAACCCGATAAATATGGATTTTTCAATTCAGCAAATACCTCAAACATAGGAGGAAAAATAATTAAATAATTATGGAAAAACAAACATCCAAGTTTTATCTCTTTGTTCAGGGATAAAACGTGAGATGATGTCAAACTGTTGATACCATTTGCTCTTCTCTCACGAGATGGTTGCCGTTTTGAGTCATTAGCATATTTCCACGAGAACATTTTGGGTCACGTAGCAACTAAGCTAGGAGTACTCTCCGTTAGCGGAGCTACATTTCGCGGAAGGCGTTTGCTTTGATGAGAAAACGCAAAGAAAAGAAATGGAAAACAGAATGTAAAATACCGAGCTGAAGTGTGCTATAATATTTATATTTTAATTTAACGGAATACTAAATGTTTTATTTCATATTTAATGTGAACTCGTCTTTCAATAATTTTACAAAGAAATGTTCTTTATTTGTTCATTATCATAGCAACAACTATATTCAATGTCTTCTGACCTAGAAATTTGTTTTGCACTGAAAACGTTTGGTATTGAAAACATCATTTACATCCACAATGTGAGAAAAAAATCGAGATATTTACATACCTTTGCAAATAGACTGTTTTCAAATTTTCCGGAAGAGTATATGTTTTCAATTTCTGAGATGATTTCGTAATACAATATCGTAAGGGTGAATACGTGTATGTGAGTGTACTATGGACTATTTCATATTTCAGTACTGTTTTGGGTATAATCTAATCCAAAGAAACATGTAAAACATAATGTATATGGGTATTTCCAGTGCCATTGAAGCAGTTTTAAGGGAAATTGTATCAAGTGGATCATGCTTATATAGAACTTCATTTAAAACATACGTGTTTCTCCCAAACCTGGAAAATATGATGGTATTTTTTTGAATCTAGTCACTGTTAAAAAACATATATACCTGAAAAACAACAACAGATCTCAACATTCGGATTTACTATATATATATATATATA
>NNCF01139330.1:31942-152373 GCA_002313205.1 Laupala kohalensis
GAATTAGGTTTTCGTATTAAACTCTTGTTGAAACTTTACTTAGTTTGTCCCTGACAGTATTGGGGTAAAATTTTTACCCCAAGCTTTTAACAACTCTAACTCTCCTTTCGATATGAATCCACAAATTGTATTTAATTTACCAATACTAACAAATGCCAATATACCAATACTAATACGAGAAAAATAAATTGTGTTAGTATTGGTAAATTAAATACAATTTGTGGATTCATATCGAAAGGAGAGTTAGAGTGGTTACATACAAAAGATGCTTCAATTTTACCACAACATCTTACGCCACCATGCTTCAGTGAATACAAATTTTGCGAGTTTTTAGCCTCGTGCGTGATGGAATGAGGTATCCTCGCCAGGTGAGTTCCTGTGCACTCCCCAAAGTTTGTCAGTCATGCTCTTTCTACTACGTCTCTCCCATCCAGAATGCGTTGCGGTTTATTGCGATTGAGGGCGATCGATTCGTTTGCACTCGACGCTGCCACATGCAAGCCACACGAATGCAATGGTGTCGCCACCCTTTCATACCAAAGTAGAGGTAACTCTGCAGCAATTTTCCGTTGCTTTTTTCTGTTCAACACTTCCCAGCGGCGAGCGACTACATTGCAATCCGCTTCTATATACAATCCGTTGAACAATGTTCATCGAATTTACACAATCCGGGAGTCCGACCTAAACCCGTGTATGAAAATGCAATTTGAAACGCGTGTTCGTGACAGTATTGGTACTAATTCCATCAGCAGAATTTTCTCAATTCAATGCGCCAGAAATTAAATTAGGGTTTCTATATATGTCCATGCTGATTTTTGTTGAAATTATACGTTCAAAAAGTAATTATTACAAGATTACGAAACTCAAATTAATAATTGCCAAAAAATAGATGAAAGATTGAGTGTTGTATTTATGTACACCCAGTAAAATGTCAAGTAGAAGAAAGAATTTTAATTGAAATTCCATATTAGATACTAAATGATAAAAAGGACAATAACTTATAGTAAAGTGAATAAAACAGGTGTTAATTTGTATAAGCATTATTTTGTTATTTAACCATACTCAGTTACGAGGATTATTTGGAAACAAATATTTAAATATTATTTTATCGTTATTATTTACTAGAATAAGATATACGTTCAAATTATACTTTTCATAGTTTCGTAGAGATTATTTCAGCGAAAGTTTCGGAAGACTTTCCTGATTCTTAAATATATGATATAGAGGACATAAAATCTAAATCTAATTTATCTATGCTCATTTTGGTATGAAATTAACCCACACTACCGATCTCTATTTGTGAAAGCTGTGTGGCCAAGAACGCACCACGCTCGTTACTCAAATTCATATCTTGAAAACCTTTTATGATACCATAACCCTAGTAGCAAAAAGTAAGCGTTACTTGGCATATATGCCAAATATAATATGTTGGATGGCCATAAATTAAGTATGGTAAATGCCCTGCGCATACCTGTAAATGTTTTAATCAGCATTAACCGTTATACTTTTTATCCTGAGAATCTGCTTCTACCAGGCATTTAGGGTAGTTTACAGTAGTACCAACGTGATAAGGAGTTCTCAGTACTATCAACGTGATAAATATGCTTAAATAGTGTTCGGGGTTCATGCGGGTACTACATAACCTCTATTTTTGCTGCAAGACTAACTCAAAGAAAAAGTGACTTTACAGAACAAGTTTTCTGCTGAGAGGTTATGGTGACATTACATTCTTACAAGATGGGAGTGAGATATTAATTTCCAATACACATACAGCACAATTCAATATATGTAATATCACTCACTTTGAATTGTTACACTTGCAACACAAGAATAACTCACAGTAATTATTGGTTAGGCACTGCAATTTCATGTCATTATAATACATCAAATACACAACTTTTATTTTACATAGAAAAATATTCAATTAATAGTACACTGAAGTTAGACGAAAAACAGACCCTTAGGGGAAATACTTCCCAAAGTTTTGAAATTTGGCAACTAGGTGAAGAATGTAGTATTGTTTATGACTATTAACTATCTTCCAATTTTTTCGGAGCCATGCATCCCTAAAAGACACCCCTAATGTGTACGTTTGCTGTTTTCACCGTTTTGACGCAAAAACGGTCAGGTTTTCGAGAAAGTTATTTATGTATCAAAATGTTTCTCATTAAATTTCCTACAAGAAAGGTGATAACCCTTTTCGAGTTAAGTCCAGTGGGTCGCGAGATATAAGCTCGCGGGAATCAGGGGGTAGTTTAAAAAATTACAATTTCTTAGTTTTTTTCTTTTTTATAAAGGAATGATGATTTTGGCATATTAAGACCTCGAATGACCTATGTACCAACATTTAGTGATATATACAACAAAGCAGCAGCTTCTACACGATTTTTGATCGAAAATCTCGGGTTTTAGTGCGAGTAGAAGGTGACCAGGTATCCCGTACATAGCCTGATTTCTACGTACTGAGATCTGCGAAGACTCCTTGTGTTTGTTCTTATGGAATTCTTCATAGCAATCGTATCATATTGTTTTGAGGATTCTACTTTCTTCTCTAACAATCGCCACAATCCTGTTTTATGCAATCGGTTTTGAAAAAAGTTCATAGCAATTTCTTTCTGTTATGTATAAAATTCATTTCCGTGTACTTATCGATGGATGTCAGAGGTGTACATTTTCAATAGAATAATAGATTTCGGGTCATGAAAAAAAAATGAGTTGTAGTAATACGAAAAATTAAAAAGCAATCTCATAAAAAATATTCATTAACTAAAGTATGCAAAAGGTGAATGGTGCCACAAAAAAATTTCAAGCTTCTGCAACAACTTGAAATCGAATTTTTTCACTCTTCATGGAATATTATTTATATCCAATTAGAGTAGAAACCCAAATTTTTAATTCTGTTATGAATAAGAAGTATTTTTTCATCTATTTTTACCATTTGCCGTTGTACCATTGGGTTAAAGCAAGTCCAGCGCACATTGTATTATCCTCTGGGCAAGAACGTTCCACGAATATGTGATGATTAGTGTTTTCTACAAGAGTTAATGCCGCATTTAATAAAACAATAAAAAATATATGTTTATGTAGGTTTAGAGCAGTGGGTGGAATTTGTATTCTTTGTGCGAGACCACTGCTAGAGAAAAAACGCGTACGAGTTTCACAGAAACCTCATGACTTTGATTGCATCAAGTAAACGTCGAGAAAACGAGAACCATGTGCACTTTGAAACAGTAAAATGCATCGAGTTGCATAATGTTTTGCCTACGATATAAAACAAGAGAAAGAAATATAGTCAGATACCTGAAATAAATGACTGTCAAATCAAAAGACGAAACTGAACTCGCGCTGCGTTCTTTGGAACCGTTCGATTTAAAAAAATTGTTTATTTTACACAGAGAAATGTAATGTAGAGATAGAGTGGTACAATAATAAAAAGAAGCGCCAAAAATATTCCAAGTTTGAACCTTAAAAGAAACAGTTCTTGGACATACAACAAGAATGATCGGAATTGTGAGGTAACAAAGTTGCTTCTGACAACCATAGTTATGGCTGAATTCCTACTGTGCTTCATAAAATAAGAAAGTGTTGGGTTGCCAAGATGTCTGTCTGTTGCACTTTCCCTAAGGTCATGACTTTTTTCTGCCCTATGAAATGTTTCATATCGAAGCAATGCACCACACTCGCGCTTGTTGACTATGGAGCGATAATTGACACATCCTGTACGGAAGCCGTTCTATGACATCTGGATAGGGTCACCTAAGGGAGAATGTGAGAAGGTTAATGGGTCAGCGCAGGATGTTTACAAGGGGAGCTCGTTTGCATCCTCAGTTTGAAGGCATGTAATGAAAAGGACTTTCTCATAGGACGGTTGTGTACTTATAATCCGAATTTTTATAAAACAAACTATCAGATCATGTAAGCCCGTTCAGACATTTCACTGGACACACATTACCAGAGAATTGGATAGTAATGTAATCAACGACAAGCTTTGAACATTCTTCAGTATTTCAATGTAACTTTTGTGTGTGTGGAGGGGGTGGGGGGCTTTAGGCCTCGTCAACGGCAAGGTCATTAGAACCCTTCAATTTAATAACATTGATACGATAAAACCAACGACTTGCTATTGAAACTATGAATTTTTGTTGACTACTTTTCCTTCAAATTAATTCCAGAGACTCTTTGAAAAAATTACACTATCGATATTATTGCATTACGTGAAAACAAAACGTGAAGATGGAGTTTACAACCTAATAACAAGAGCCTTTGCCTCTGAAACACTTATGAACTTTGTACTAATCGTTCTTATTTTCTAAGAAAAGTTTAATAAGCACTCACTCGACAATGGCTACATAAAGAAACACTGAAATCACAATCTACACTGTCACCATGGAACAATCTGATAACTCGTTGCAGTAAATTAGTACAAAAAACAACACAAAACACCAGCACACAATCTATAGGTCATATTAATACTTAACTGGAAATTCTCATGAAGGAATAACCCAAATTTTAAGAAACAATAGCTTAGAGATGAACGTTGAACAACTTGAGATGATGATTGCAGAACTTGTGGACCAACTTAAAGAAAATAAATCAAAAGTTTCTTCACAATGTTTTGTCTTAACCACACACATACTGGTGAACAAAAATTAATAGTTTTATTGCATTAAGTAATAATTTAACTCATGTCCGTTGCTAGTATTAATTTCTTTGTAAATGGGGTTTACCAGTCGAACAACTTTCCTGTTGCTTTGAAAGAACCTGAAACAAATACATTTTTATATAGTATGTACATACATGTTTTGTAAAAATATTGTTTTGTCCATAGCATATAGTTGTGATGAGCCCTTACAGTCACATTCCATATTGTTTAATCACTCTTTAAACTCCAATTTCGTGTACAATAATTACTTCACAATATATCATTTACCAGCAGAAATCAAATGTCCAAATAATAACCATTTGATTAACACCTGAAACCAATCAATTCATAGCAATGTTCCACCTACAGGAGACTAGGCAGTATTATAAAAATTTAATACCATGTAAAACCATAATAACTTGTTACATATTTACTTACATCAGTGCAACTGATTTCTTAGCAACAAATCATGAAAAAAAGACTTTTAAAGAATCTTGTATTCATTTCCCAAATTCATAAATTCAACTAACCAGTAACAAAACAACAACATGAAAATAAGAATGTCAGCAAAATCTTACTATAAAGAAACTTACCTCATTCATATCAACATACAAACCTTTTGTAGAAGCTCCAGGAACATAGGTTCTAATCTGTTTTTTGTTGAATTAGTTCTTTCATATTCATTCAATATTGGCATAATTTATCATCATTCCGAGAAAATATAATGGAAAAGTAAGGTAAAATGTCAGCTTCTTCAGTGAACACGGAAATGTTAAATCATCTTCATAGTTAACTTATTAACATATTACTTTCTCAAACATATAACTTATCAAATAATTAATAAACGATAGGCAAGACTTACCTTGCTAACGTATGTTCAACGAAGTCAATGTTAGAGAAATACTAGCACCCAACTCACTTTGATACAATGAACAAATTTGTAGTACATTAAAAAATAATTGTCAGTCTAGTTGCAATATATGATTGTTATAAATAACACGTATAAATGACAGTAATTTTATAACATAAAAATTAAAAACATTCAGAGTGACGTGACAAAACTAGGTCACCTTTTAATGCAATTTAACATAAATTTATTTATTTATAAAAACATGTTTCATTGAAATACAAGCTAAAATACAAATAGGAAAATAATTAATACCATTCTACCTCAATTATCAATAAAGATCAAAAATGAAAAAAAAATGCAAATAAAGAACAACGAATTTTAATCATCAAACACTTGGAAAGGAGCAAATATGTCAATTATTGATTTTTATGAACTGCAACGGGTTGATCTGTATCAATCCATAGCGTGCGAGACGAAACACAAAGAAAACTTGAGGTAAACAAAACCAATTAGTATTTTATTTTTAACTGAAAATACCTAAATTTTCACTACAATTACTTACACAACAAGGCTGTATAAAACACGCCATCCCATTTCCAATTACAATATTGTTGGAGATTGAGATTCCCCTTACCAGAACCAAAGCAGTTGTATAACTTGTCTTTGCCGGAGCTCTCTAGAGTGACTTAGAATTTTCATATGTGATTCACGCATTGGGTGGCAGATTTTGTACAAAATGAAGACATGATATTAAATGTTGCTCCAAAACATTGAGTAGATATCTGAATGAATTTTAGTTATAATTAATTTCTCTCTTCATACATTATCCCTATTCAAAGAAAACATTCTAAACACAAAACAAAGAAGTAACCACCTAAAGCGTCAACTGTAAGATGATCAATTTTTACAATTGAATTATGTAAACCTTCATGACTTTAACTTTTCAATTTGCATTTACCTTTATCACTAGAATTTTTTTTGTTCAAATGGACGAATTATCCAGAGAAAGTCAAAGAAGTTAACTTGTCAAAATGGTATTATAAATAGTCCCAAATAGAAATGCAAACTCAACAATAACAACTTTTCTCACACTCATGTAACCAAAGAAATTGAGCAAACAGAACACTGAATCAAAATTAATCTTACAACGAAGAACACATTTTAACTATTTTGTAGTCAAATCAACAATCCACAATCTTCATCAGGTTATCAATGACTTGTGACACACACAGCACAAGGAACATAAAAAAGCATATCCTTGCAAATCACTTCACATATCACAGACTGCACATACCATAGGTTAGTCTGTGGCACATATCCAGTTATCCAGAACAGAATGTAGTAAAAAATATAGATAAGAATATTAACGAACACAACTTCATCAAGACCGAGTCTGTCGTTTCACTCGAATCCAGAAACTAGACTAACACTGTATATTTGAAAATCACACTATTAAATGCAACTTTGCTACATATACATACAAATAATGAATAATACCTAGTAATCATTATGTAACACAAGGTCGCCGTGAATATTTCCAACACATCGAAAATAACTAGTGTTCACTAGTCCACAGCGTAACTCGTATAACCTATCATATTAATCGTTTTATTACAGGCACCACTTGCATTCACTTAAATAAAACTTGCATGACACGCTGAATACTTATTTTCAAACTCCGGTCATCTACATTGCGCGAAATCTTTCGAAATACATCGAAAATATACGGTGGCTACACTGTGGAAGGAAGGATCGCAGTTAAACAAGCGATATTATTCACGGAATTTGTATAATTTACAGTGTCTTTATAGCCCACAGAAGACAAAGGAAACACGCGTGAAGGTTCATTGATAAATGAAGTAATAAAGTGATAAAATTAACATTAAATATGAAACTAATCCAAACTTAAAAATAACTTAATAGCGCCAATAATGACGAATTAACGTAATTTCGACATGTAATGTGTTTATATATATNATTAATTTTATCTTAAATAAATTGAGATAAATTGAGAAATATAAATTGCAATTAAAAATAATAATAATAATAATAAATAAAAACGTACTTTTTCTACAAAAATAGAATTTGTTGTTGGCAACTGATAGCATCACCTAGAAGAGCATAAAGATCGTAAAGAATTCATTCTCACAAAAATACATTAAATAATACTTTTTGTAGTTTTTATAGATAGTTCATTAAAAATTTGTAAAAACATTGGGGGCTGATTTGACGTAAAGAGATGTAAAACGTTTATTTTAAGTATTTTATATGAAAACATTACTCTTTTGAGGGCAAATATGATTTTGTTGTAAATTGCAAATTCTTACAATTACCCGATTAATTATTTAATGTTACTACTTTTATTTTAATTTATCATTCAGGGCCCCTGATAAGTTTTTATTAACATATTTTTACTAGATAAAATGGGACAGTGAATTTGGGAAGTGTGTCATTATTATCAATTATTTCTTAAATTTTGTTGCAATATGTTTTGGCCATGAATTAGTTAGTCATTTTACAAGACTATGTCCAGTTTTTGTACTGTTTGTTGTACAGTCAGTGACTGTCGGAGCCCTTGGTCTCACGAGAGACACATACACATCTACGTTTACAATCGCATAATGTTTCAGTATCTTTGTTATATACTGTACTTTCTAATAAACATGTGTTCCCCACATTGAGATAAAGAATGCGTTACATTTCAGAAAATTCCCTCATTGTCTCTTTTTCTCGATTTCTAGAAAGCACACTACTTCCTTCGTAGAAAACATAAATTTTTCCGGCATCTTTGTCTCATTATGTTTTTATCTGATTGAATACCACATGCTTTTTTGTTCCAAAGCAAGAGAGTTTGTAAACAGTAAAACTGAAGAAAAAAATAAGTTTCACAAGAATTCGAACATATTTACATACTCCCTACCTCAGCAAATCCATAATCGTGTGCTTTTGTGTCGAAATGTATCCATGCAATCTGGGTAAATAATTTCTGAATTCCTATAACGGTGTGATGAGATGTTTCATTGAGCATTATGAATTAAATTAAATTAGAACACCAAATGATATTCAAGGGCTATTCGAATGGTATACAAATAGTTCACACTCGTGATGATCTCAACTTTCTTTCAAAGTTGGCACAGAGCAGACATACGCCTCGTGTAGAGCCAGTGGAAGGGGAGGAACGGGGAAGCCTCCCAGAACGCGCAGAGCAAATTAGGCCTGTGTGCCGCCGTGAGGGGCCAAGGCTGGGGGTTGTAGTACGTACGTATGCTGCACTGGGGAGGAAATGGGATGAGAGGAGCAGCGACGTACAGTACATGCTGCTCCGGAAGTTCACGGTGCGCTGTATGCTCTTCTTGTATCAACTACCTTCTCTTGAGAGACACAGAACTTGGTTGAGGTCAACATGCGCAACTGTGTTGTCTCGTACTCTAGTGGAAGCTTTTCTTACGGTTTGCTCACTGTTGATGAAGCTGTAACGAATACTCATATACAACACAGCAATATCATCTTCCAATTTATATTCTAAAGCATTCTGAAATATTACTCAAGTATGTTACATTAACCGTAGCTCAAATTTCATGGAAATAAAATTACACGTATAAATTTGTTGTGACATTCAAATTACATTGAAAAATATCCTGTCAAATACTGTAAGTTATTTTTATATCAATTATTGAAACAAATATAACTGTCTTCCTTAATGAGATTATTTTCTCGAAAGTTAGACATCCAGAGATCATATCTGGAATTTATAAATCGTACTTCCTGCTCTTCTAAAATCAGAAACATTTCTTCCAGAAAATTTTGTCTTTGATTGTTATCCGGATGAATTGTCTCGGATCAATCATTCATGTTTTCAACGCATTAAATCATATTTGTTCTTGTTATTGAAGATTTGAAGAATGGGTCACCCGTATTCCCGGATGAAATGATACTTATCTTTGCATGGATTTGGAAAAAAATATTTTGAAATATAACTCTTCACTGCAGAAACATCAAATTGTGCTGAAGAAACCCTTCTGAAGGTAAGTGGTGAAGTTCCTACATCCTATGAAGTTGGTCCAGGCATTCCTTGTATTGAAAGCAACTTATTAATTAACTTATAAGTCTCACGACCTTTTTGAGTGTTATTGTTTGAATAGGAACATTGAATCTTATTGTGTACTATACTTTTGCTGA
The DNA here is from genome assembly GCA_002313205.1 of Laupala kohalensis. Lineage (NCBI taxonomy): Eukaryota > Metazoa > Arthropoda > Insecta > Orthoptera > Trigonidiidae > Laupala > Laupala kohalensis. Next base: position 41,614 of record NNCF01139330.1, read on the forward strand.
GACCATCTGTAATCGAATGAAACAATTACTGTCCTTCACACCACTTCTTCAAGCTGACACCTTTCGATGATGTATTTGATACATGTCCGTGTGGTGCATGTTTCATTTCCGTCGCTTTCTCATCCGACACATATCTACCACAAACTAAATACAGGATTGCGACAAAACCGCATACTTGCCACAGAAGCATCAAGGAAATCGATATGATACTAATGCTTCGATTCCATTGACCGCTGTCACTTTCACGAAAATAACTTATTCCGACGCAACCGCTGACATCTCTCTTCTCTTTTCAATTTCTCTTGTTATTGCCACCACAACCACTCCTCAAAACCTCTTGTATCGAGTCTGTCAATTACAGCATCGTCACCAGTCTCTTTTGCCTTCTCGTCCTCTCTCTCCTACCGCCACCGATCAATACGCTCGGCGCCGCGTCTTACGCGCAACAACCCGCTGCCGCACTCCCTGCCAAAGCTACCACCCACGAACCACTTCCCACCCATCCAACACCCCGAGTCCAGCTTGTGGCTAGGGTTCTACATGGAACATAGGTACTTGCTATTGTTCCTGGCGGAGTTTCTATTGTGTATGAAAATAGGTTCATCAAGTTCCATTTCTCAATGCAGAAGCTTGTGTACAATCCTACAAATAAATGGACTGTTACTGGGTTACCAGAGAGAACACCTACTCTCACGTAAACTAATTAAAAACTTTCTTTGCTAGTTTATAACATCATGAGAAAGAGCATTCTCCTTTCTTATAAATTGAGGTGGAAATCTGTTTCTAGCATAAATCTCTCAACGAAATTAGACTTAATTGCCACTACTTTACTGGAAATTTAGAATATATTATAGAACTCCTCTTACGGTTAAATTGTGTAATGTAATCATATTATTGCCTACCATTAGTAACAACAAAATTCATATTAATTTGGGGTGCATCTCATCCGATGTTGGCTAATTAATATAATGTATAATAGCTTCTTGTGATATTGTAAAAACATGAAACAAAATAATAAATACACAAAATACAATACAATGCATTTGAATGATTCGAAGTATTTTTAAACTTCAACATGTTACCACTCCTGTCTGTTGTTAAATGAATCAAGAATTTACATATTTACTCAATATTCTGTTATGTTAATAAATTATTTAGAGATATGGTTCAGATAAAATATTTAAAAAATTGTATATATTTAATATTGGCAGCAATATACGAATAGGAATTGATCTAACTGGTTTAGAATTTGATATGTAAAATTATTAGCATATTCAATATTTCCTTCATTCCATCTTCTTGTGAAATGTTGCCAACATCTCTTTTGCCATATCATGACTTTATCTTACTGTGTGTTGTAATTCATAATAAATCTACTACCTAAAGAAACATTTCCTAGAACTCCTCTTTCGTATATAATACGACTTTTTCCTGTCATGCACAATAAAATATTTGTTTATGTTTATTATCTATTTCAACTAGCTTTAAAATGTGTTACTTGTAGTTTTCAATATTTGTTACTTCAAATTATAAATTTATTCAATACATTTTACACTGTGAATTGTGTTCCGTTTCAAACTTTGGCTCACTAAATTCCTTGCGAAACCGTATCTGTAAAGTTAGCAAAATTGGGAAGTTCCTGAAACTTAGTCTACCAAACTCCAATCGCGATAAACTTGTAAATTGAGAAAATTATCAAAATTTATTATATTTACATGTTTGAGGGATCAAGCAGACATAATCTGAACGGCATTTTAAAAAAATACCATTCTTCAAAATATAGCGTTTTAGTTAGCAGTAAAAAGAACAGACCTTTTTGTCGCCATTTCTTCCTTAAGGTGGCATTTCCCTTTTTTCTTGTATCTCACACTGTCCATATATTCGTGCGCAAAATAAATTTTAAGTAATAACCCTAATTATTTAAGTCAATTGTTATTCTAAAATACCTTATTAATCTATGAGAAATATTAATGATACAATAAAAGGTATTTTATTTTGAAACAATTTAACATTTATCAAAATAAATAACAATGAAATAATGAGATAACTGAAATTTTAATACCCGGATTTTTTTAATTATCTAAGAATGAATTACACAATTTCTCAAAATCATTAATTGATTTCAGTGCCCTTTAAAACAATCAGTTTTAAATTTCATGACCTTCTTTCTTGAATTTCTTCCCAACAATTTCACCCTTTGAGAATGTACTTACAATAATAACAGAATAAAACAAACAAAATACGGCAGTTCATCACTCCAACGCATAACTCCAGATGGTTATCTGATCGTGAAAGTGCGTGGAAAAATGTATGTTGATTCAAATAGCAAAATTTTAAACTATATATTCAATAAATATCAATTGCGGGTACAATATAGTACACTCTAAAAACAGTACAACAGCAACTAATAACATTGCACGTAATGCTTACCATTTATTCATCATAAGAGAGAGTACAAGATTACTGTCCTTCACACCTCTTCTTCAAGCTGACACCTTTCGATGATGTATTGAAAGAGAAAATTGGAAATGCTACTGAAGTTGTTAAAAACCTCAAATCTGATCACATTATAATCAAGATGTATATAACGTACATAACGAGAGGACGTGTAATTTTGAGGGAGCAAAATTTATCCATCAATACCGTAATACATACATATATATTTGTTTAAATTTGTAAATTGAGCCTCGCTTCAGTGAGTACGTGTAAATACTGCCTAATTCAATAAATTTACAAGATTAAAATGTTACAAGTACCTACGCTTTCATTGAAATTAATTTGATAATTCATAACTTCTGGGGGACTGACATTGGTGAACGCAAAATGCAGTCCAAAGACGCAGAAGCTTCCGTAACGAGTCCACGTTTGTACAATTTTATTTACACCATGGAGATCGTGGATTAAATTTATCTCTTTCCCGCATTATATAGGACGACATTTTACTGTTTCTACTAAAGTAGATGACTAGGAATCATAGATTGTAAGTTCTATGGCATTAAATTTTCGGTAATTAAGGTAATATAATATCGTTTCTTTATTTTGAAGTCGTTAAACAAGCTTTTTAGCGAGGATGCTCCACATTGTAGCATCTACTTTCAGAATTTCTCATAACCGTTTTTGTTGGCTCCTCCAAGCTTTTCTTCCACCAGCACTGGGATGTTCTCACAATGCTTCTCTTTGCTTGCGAGCTAGGGCAGATATTTTCCTCAGGCAAGCAGCCAGCAGCTATGTTTTCTCTGAATATTTCCTGCATCACGGCTTTTTTTTCTCATTGTTTCGAAAGAAAGGGTTTGTTCTTTATTTCGGGCAGAAATTTGAGATCACCGCTGCAAACCTAATATTTGAAACCAATAGCATGTTTATATATTTTGATTTTTTAGTTTTAAATTTTTTTTTTGTGGGGCTTTAGGGCTCGTCAACATCGAAGATCATTAGAGCCCATAGTTTTAAATAAATTCACTGGACTATACAAGAAAGAAGGCTATTATTTTTATTTTTGTAAAAGAAGAGAGCAAAAGTTTCGAAGTTTAGCAAACATCTCAAACGTTCTTTTACGTTTCTTGTGATATTATAACTTCATACTAGGAAGACGCAAATACTCTTAAAAACTCTGTCATACACATTGATGATAAAATGATTATGGTGAAATCATATTACTCAATTCCATTTGCACTTCATTTCCAAATGCAAGTAATGAAATTATACACGTCATTTTATTTCAGCTTGAGTAAGAAGTAAAATATAAGTTTAAAACCACCTCATATCAAATAATATTGAGCTATGCCAGCATTTCTAAAACTGAAGGTTCTTAAATATTTTGCATTCAACTTTACTCGTAAAAATATATATTTAATGAAAAATCATCCATTATAAATATTTCTCCGAGAATTTTAAGTTAATAGATCAATAAAATAATAAACATTATTTTTCATTTGTAAGGTCATTTATGTATCTAAAAAAACACGAGAGTTATTTCCTTTCTTGCGATAAAAAATATTTTCGTGATTAGTTTAGTAAATAGATTTATTTAGTCGCTCGAGAAGCTATTCTTACTAAGTAACATTTAGGCGTATTGTATTGAAGAATATTAACTGACTATTATAATTATTTGTTGAAAATAATGTTGGGATAAAATTGGGATCGAAAGATGGGGGTCGCCACATTTTTATTCCAATGTTTTTGTTACTTTTAGGGAATGTGGAGCTAAAAGGTTTCGAAAGGTTTTGCCCTGTGCCACCAGAGTACGTTAATTGTTGTAGAAAATATTATATTAAACGATTATATGCACACCGCAACATAAAGTAAAAGAAAATCATAAAACGCCAGAGCAAATAATGAATTTGTATGCACTGACTGTTGGGGTTCTATATTCTTTCAGATTAAATGGTTCTAGGCATTTTACCGTGAAGAACTTGTTTTGCCTTCCATTCGTATCCCAACTGACATCAAGTCGAGACAGCCTGTACTCCTCAATGATATCCACCATGTCTCAAAACATTGTGCGAATTTTCCCTTTCAAGATAAAAGAAGAGAGAGAAAACGGCTCAAAAAGATTCATCCCCTATTAATAACGCCATCTGAAGTGGAATGTTCTGGAAAGAAAATAAAAGAGCGGAAAGGTAGTATTTAATATGATTTATTCGGAAGTTTGCCAAAGGGAGGGATGAAAAGCCAAATGCGAAGTAGAGGAAAGCAGCGCCATCGCTGGAGGGGAGGCGTGCGGAAACATATTTTTGATATAAAGCCCTGAGCGTCGTACCCCGCCCCCACCTTGATGGGGCGTTGCCTATCCTGCCCGCCTCCAGCACCGGTGCGCGTCCCGGGCAGCGGTAACGGATTCGCCCCTCCCAAAACCGATCCCTCTTGTCTTGGAATAGGGAACTGCCTCCAGCCAAAGAAATTGAGGCGATGAAATTCTGGCAGCCACCCTTATTCACGCTTGTGAGTGGCCTTTGACAAATGTCTCTGAAAATAGGCGTAAAAAGAACGGGCATTGTTTACCAAAGTTTCTTAAAATTCTTTTGTGATCTTGTGTCACATTCTATCCATAAGCATATAATTTGAGTATATTAAACTATAAAATGTTTACTTTTTAAATAGATATCTACAAATGTAATTTAAAACTAAGAAGAATTTAAGTATTGACTCAAGTTAAAAAAATTATATTTTTGTACTGCAATTAACGTCTATTATGAAATCAAATTCAGTAAATAATTCAAGACCTACGACCTTTAACAGACAAACAGAATATATTTTGTGATACAAAGCACAAAACGTTTATTCACAAAATATATTCTGCTCCTCCCGTTAAAGGTCGTAAGTCTTAAACTATATGTTTGTATTTGTAGTGATTTCCAAATCCTAGCCCTTCATTCACATAAGAGTTGACAAGGTCCGGCAAAAAGTTGAAGCCAGTGAAAGAGTGAGTCCTGGCTTTTTGACGTTGAAAGCGTTGCCTGACAATACTGCGGCAGAGTAAGAAGGTCGTGAGCTGCTGGTGAGAGGGTTGTTTTTGGCAAGGAAACGTATAGGGATGGGGTGTTGACTGTGACTCCGTCGTTGGAAACCGATGATGAAGGTGATTAAGTGACGAGGTGGTGAGGTGCAGAGCAGTAACTAATCTTGAATGACGTCACACCGATTGCAAAAGACGAAAATGTGATTTCCATTTTTGAAATGTAATAACTATTTTTACACTACGTCCCTTTATTTTACACTTTCTATACAGCCACTTTATTTTTATTTGCTTTTAACAAACATGATATAAAATGAAAGGATGTATATAGTAATTTGCAAATTGCTATATTGTTGCTAATTGTAATAAGTTCGGATTATGAGTAGATTGATTCTATGTTTGATTAATTATCACGAGTTAGTGATAATTGTTATAGGTAGTAAGTTAAAATTACTCCACGGCATAAAAAATTGTTCTTAATGACGATGGTAAAGCATATAAAGAACTTCCAGCGTATTTGAATACACTTTTAAGCCCCAGAATTGTAGTATGAAGTTATCGTTACGTTATGTAACATTTTGAGACGTAACAACATTATGTAACATACAAAGAAATTTAATATATTAGTAGATCTCCGTAGTTTTATTTTTGTAATATTTCATTTCTTCATTACTACTCTGGTACCTCCCATGTAAACAAATTTCATTGATTGAATAGAGTAAATAGAACTGATATATAGAACAATAATAAATAATCAATGATATTTAAATGAAAATCAATAGTATACTAAATAGAGTTCTTGAGTTCTTACCGGCTAATTAAGAAGATTTTTTTGATGGTATTGTGACAAAGAAAAGTAAAAAGTTGTGAGGCATCATTACACATCAATGTGTTAGAACACAACACTGACTAAAACATCCTTCATAAATATTAATAACACTTTGAAATGAAATTGAATGTGTTTATCCCAGTAGGCTAAATGGAGTTTTCCTTGCAATGTAGATTATCTGATAGTAGCTGAAAACCACAAGAGCACCTTTTCAATAAATTAAAGAGAAACGTGAACGATCGTAAAAGATGATTGTTCGAGAAAAGTACTCCTTTAATGATAAATAAAGTTTGAAGTATAAATAGTCTGATCATCAGCGTTCATTATTTCAATTAAAAAATGGTATTCTCATTGCTAAAGCGTATTTTAATTATCAATGAGAAGTATTCTTTAATATTATAGTATATAATTATATTAATATATTTTCTTTGAAATATTCTCATTTTGAAACTTCTTAATATCTATTTCATAAAATCTATTAATTTTTAAGATCATTTCGATCGTACTATTGATGTTTGTGAAGTTAAAATTTAATCGAACTTCAGGTAGGGAAATTTTTTGTACATTGAAAATTTGAATGAATACTGTATATCATTGCTATAGAACAGATAATGCGCACTACTTAATAATTCACATTTCATTTAATGTTTTAATCACAATGTCGTTATTAAACCGTATTCTAATATTTACAAAACAATAAGCTACAAACAGTGCTCGCAGGAAATAAAAGGAATGAGGGAGGAGACCAAATACCACGTGATAGTAGGACAGCCAATGCAAGCATTGCGAGAATGCCGACTCTACCAGTCGCCGTAGACACATGGACATTTTACTCGTGTCAACAGAATCTTAGTGAGTTTACGTTCGGATGCTGCCGCTTACATCAGCCGATTCGTAGAACCCGCAGTAATGCCGACTGTGACGGACAGAGGGCTTGATCTCCTAACGTTTGGCAGGAGGGACACAGTCTGAAGTTCCTCTGGTTGGGTGCCTTTTTGCTGTCTCTGTGTGGGTATCGTGGTACGCTGTCTGAAATCTGGTCACCCCTCTCAGCAGACACATGACAACATCGCGCTTTCGCCCCATTTGTTGCAACTCGTTATTATTATTTCGATGCGAGGACTGTACGTACTTTTTATTAATTAGAACTCAGTTCAATCTCTTACAAATGAGATTTTGAACTCAGATTTATAAAAGTAATAAAATAATTTGAAAAGAACCTGCTAATTTTATATTTCAATGAACCTATCGTGAAACAAAATTTGGACTTTCATTGAAAAAAAAATTACTAAACGCCATTGTGATTGTGTTATTTTTCATGTACAGTACATGAATTCTTTTCCCAGAAAAGAATTATTGTAAATTCACTCTTGACAAATATGGTAAACTTATTTTGTTATAAAGCGTTTTGTGATCAATTGTGACGAGGAGGTGGTTATAAACAACCAATATCATCTCGTAAAACGTTCATACGTTTCATCAACGTAACAGTTCATATAATCTTCTATGATACGGGGCCATCAACGAAGTAATGAACGCACAGTACATGCAGTGATGATTTTAACTCAGTAATAGGATTGTTTTAATGGAAACTTGGATGATCACTGCAAAGGAGATGTGCCGTTATCTGCCCCTCCGTGGTTTAATTAAATCTCTGAAAATTGCGTCTGCACCATCTCGAAAAATATATACCGAGAGCTTATATTCCAGTTTCACAGTTTAGAACGCTATTATCCTATTTGCTAGCTTCTTATCGTACTGCAGTCTTGGGGGAATAAATAAAACATAGAATTAATTACCCAAAAATCATACCCGGAGGAGATAATATCCCCCAGCATGTGATTATAGGAAGCCAAATTTAGTAATTTACGTTTTTAAGATATAATGTCTTGCTACATGAAATTAAATAAGTACTCCGGTTAACTTAGTCGCTGTAATAATTGAAATCAATAATGTAAAATTAGTTTAATTATACATACATTTCCTCAGTTATTTCTAACAAGCAGAACTACCCGGCGTTGTCAGGGATTTGAAAAGAATCTTAAAACGATCATTACTAGACATTCAACATTTCAAAACAATTCCGACACAGAATATAAAAATCTATTTCTTTATAATATGCTTGTATGATTCGAAAATCACCCTGAAAATAGCTTCTCCTGCAAATTTACATCAAGTTTATATTTATTTATCATCTCATGTACTACAAAGTAAGCAATGAAAACTGACTATAACGTCGTCATTCAGGGCCTAGATCAGTACAACTTACTCACCTATTTTAAATCATAATATCTTTGTTATTATTGCTGATATTCAAATGAAAGTACTTGAACAGAGGAATCAAACGCTTCTTTTTACAATAACAATACGAAGGAAGCCTCAAATAATACTGTAGCTCTTAAAAAACATGTACTGGAAGAAACGTGACTGAAAAATACTATTCAAAAATTACTCAAATTGACAATCTGAATTAGTCAAATCATACAAGCATTATTCTCCGATAAATAAGGGGGAAATGACAAAAATGGCCATTTTCAGCTGAATTAAAGTCTTTGCGCCTGTGGAAAGAACAATATGAGGTTCATAGTTTTACGGTTCGAAAGGGTATGTATTTGGAGCCTGTGGCTCAAAGTTCGAGACCGAGACCTCAACGATTAATTTCTGTGTTGTATCAGAATCAAAACATTACCAAAATATGGCATTTTTTATGCTCCCGGGCGTCCTCTAAATTTAGTCAAAAAAATATTTCGTTTTGTTAGATGATTTAGAAGCTTAAAAACTTAAATTTTNTACTTGTCCACAGATCTGTATTTTTTCTGTTCATTTTGTTTGGAGTTGCCTGGTGCTAGCTGATTACCCGGTGGAGCTCGAGATCTTTTACATTGAAAAAATAAAAACGATTAATATAATTTCACTTATTGGTTTAAAATATGTTCACTTATATGTACAGCACCCCACTTTTACTATTTCATAGTATAGAAATTTATTAATTATGGTATGTTGAATGAAATAGGGAGACGGAACCGAGATTCGTACTCGGGACCTTGAGTTCAGCGCGCTCATGCGCTTTCTAGCTGCGCCATCCCGTTCGCTTCTCGGGCTTGTCTTCTATTTTCATTCAACTTGCGAGACCCAAAGACCTCTGAGGTGGCCTTCCCACTTCACCCACAGAGGTTCTGGGGCTGTGTAACCCCCCACCACCCCCACCCACAATTGTGGTCCAACTCGGGCATCAGAAGTGTCTCTAGTCATCGCAGCATCTGAGGCAGAACGAACCCACTCACCGGGAGCCCCGCCACCATTTCATGAAGACGCGAGTAAAATTTAAACTATTCGTCCACATTTTACGATTTACATACTTTTCTTACCTTTGTTGAATGCACAAAACAAAAAATCATTTAATTTGATGATGATTGATTTCCTAAATCACTCTTTTCAATTGAAGTATTTTTACGTTTTTATTTTTAATACCTTTTTACAATATTTTAGATTAACCTTTGTAGATAGATATATGCTGTTGCGGACATTTTGTCATTCAATGTTGTCACCTATCTCTCTATCTCTTAGGCAGAGTAAGCCATCTCTCCGAAGATGGTTTCTTTCTGACTTCATAAACGTCTATCAGTATCTATTTTTCTTTGCAAATAAAAAATTAAATTCTTTCTGGTTATTTAAACCATCTCCTTTTGCCAAATTTCATCACGATTTAGTGATTTAGTCGTGAAAAGGTAGCAAACAGACAGACACGCATTTCTCTTTATATATTAGAATGTTTTCTAAATTCATGTTAGTTTCCATACTTCTGTACTTTCGCGACATTAAACTTTTGTTAATTTCACGAATTCAAATGCCAAAAAGAAAACCTACATCGATTTTACAATGCGCGTTGTACGTTAATTTGTTGCTTAGATACGTCTAATTGTTTATCCTGACATTTTTGTTAACAATTGTCATATTACACCGAAAATTGTTGTAATATCCTAAACTGAGATGGAAATTATTTGGGAGAATTTGCAAAAGATCGGTTGATAATAACATCCCTATTTTTGAAAGTAAAAAAGGGGTATTTTTTCGGTATTAAACAATTTAAGCTGGATTCTCCGTAATTAATTGTGCAAATTTCTAAATTTAACAGTTTATACTCGGACATATTACACAAATATACATGAAACAAAAATTATTCTACAACCATTAATTATTCTACAACCAGCTAAGTCGAATTAGTAATTTTTAAAAGAAATTCACTGACTTTTGTTCATAACAAATATGAAATTAGTTGAACGTTTGTCGATAAATATTAAGTTGTATCTTTTGTTCTGGGCAATGACTTTTTAAATAATTACAGAAAAATGTTTAAATAAGTTGTTTAAGTGAGCAGCGCTTGTTAAAAATTGAAAAAAATGGAGGGTGAAACGCGTCTGACCTCTCTTTTGCTTCCTCTTGGTTGTCGCAACTTCAAAATCACTCCGCATCAAAAAATACCGTATCTCCGTTTTAACTCAATTTTGCAATCTAGGACAACCCATTAAAATTATAATAATTTAATTTACAGTTTTTTTTTCAAAAAGTTTCCAATTTTAATATAAATAATTCTTTGTGTAATATAGTTTATTTGTGTACATTTGGAGAAAAATTATTTTTACGGAAAACCCTTTTGATACAAGTTGTTTGTTTTTAAAAAAATAAAGAAATCTTACATTCCTTACTTTTTTCGAGAGAATTGATGTTTTGTCTGTAAAATTCTAATATGTACATGTGTTTTATTGTTCCATTTGAACAACTCTTTTAAACAATTTATCAAAGAAAGTTAGTTTATCACAATATTACTATCAGTTACAAATAATTTAACACATTTTTAGCTTTACAAGTAAGTAATACCTTTCGATTAATTACTTACTTGTAATATAGAACGGTTCGATGATCTTTTGAAAAATTGCTTACTCGACTCCTACTGGTCGAAGGATAATTTTTGTTTCATGTATATTTGTGTAATATACCAGAGTTTAAGCTGATAAAATTAGACATTCGCTCACTTATTTCTGCTTAAATTGTTTAGTTAATGTTAATGAAAATTTTTAAGTGTGAATTATACATCAATGAAGTTCTAAATTGATCACCAAAAAGGTCGAACAGTCTAAAGTGAGTAACACATTGGTCTTGTTTTATTTTCCCCCTTAATGTCACTCGTGTGTTGCGCAATCGTAGAAGTTGTCTCGCTATGTGTGTTAGCTATTCCGGCCAGTCCACAGTGGGCATGGAAGCGTACCTCGATGGGTCCCACGTGGGTCAGGGAAGCAGTAGCAGCAGCAGCAAAGGAGGGAGTCGAATCCCTCAGAGATTGCCTCTATCTGTTGCTTCCCTCGGTTCCTCGGTCTCCTTTTCATCATCCGCCTTCGCTGCCGGCACTGCGTTTAATTAAATCGTAGTTACGAGAAGACTTGCACCAGTCGCCATCTTATAATCATTACACATGCTCCAGTAAAGGGCAAAAACTCACTTAAGGACATATGGTTCACTGCTTTAGAGTGCTGTGAATCAGGAACTTTTGCATAGATGATAGTATGATGAGGAAGTGATGATACGAAGAATATTATAGCGAGAATAGGAAATTAACCAGAATGAATAATTTAAATGGTTAATGTGTTTTATACACAAATTATTTTAATAAATTTGAAACAATATTTCTTCTTAAAGTAAAAAGTAAAGAATCCACGAGGAAAGAAAAAAATACATTGCTAGTTTTTTGCAGTGAACTCTAATTTATCGCAAATATTAGATAGGACAATATTGATTGAACGGCAAGTAAAGTAAAAAAGGTTTGTAAATTATAAATAGAGAAAACATTCTCGCCAGTCCCTCAGCACTAAAAGTATAGACAGTATAGTTATGGACAGAATGTAGTGGGAAGATCTGTGAAAAATTGGGGCAAGAACATCCATTCGCCATCCGTTTTGTAAGGATGCGATGTGAAGGGCAAGACGGGAAAAAGACATTACGAGATAAGTGCAGGACGAAAAAGAGGCATCCATTGTCTTCGAAGCAGTTGCAACGTTTTCGAATTGAGTTTGTGAAGCGGGACCCATCCACATGGCCTGTAACGCAGTTTGCGCGCTGGATACGGCTCTCGAAGATACGGCTCAGAGGGATGGGAGTGGTTGGACGGTTGCATGACGAGAATCACAAGCAATAGGGAGGATGAAGGGCTCAAGTTTTTTTTATGATAACAATTACTTGCTGACTTCACTATCTATCACTAATACTAGGTCATTGCAAACACTTAGGGAATCGAATATATCTGTTGGCAATGGTTGGCAGCTTCCTGTATTTGCAGTGCTGATGTAGGTTTATCTAAAAAGCAGAAACGATTTCTTGCCACAAAATTATGCAAAGATTTAAATAACTATACAAGAAGGTGTAGTATTAACTACTAAAAGTACTGATAACATTGATTAGATCGTGTGATTGGTATGATGCGGGTACTGAACCAAAGAAATAAGAATTACAATCTTTAAAATACCCCCTTCCTTTGGTTTACACACTGTCCTTGGCATAGGATATTTTTAAACCACATAGTGTAAATGATTTTGTAACAAACATTTTACAAATTTGGTAACCCTTTGATATTAATATATGCCGTATTAATATGGTAATCCTATATATTAATACATGGGTTCACTACGAAAATAAACTTTTAAAAAACTTCCACAAGTAACTTATGTACGATATGTTCATATATAATAGTACTCTGAAAAAGAGACTTTAATGAAATAAACTCATCCATTTAGTAGCTTCAATTATTGGCCCAGTCATAATAAGCATTTTTTTGCATGAAGGATAGGTCTAATTGATCTTCATTGCGTATGAAAATTGTTATTATACTGGCATTTTCTGAAAGTGAAGGCTGTTTCATTAGAAAAAAAATGATCTGTAAATTTGTAATGACTGGTAATGATTAACATCACTCGCATCTCTGAAATAAACGAAAATATTCAGCGAAATTTTGAAATATCAATAAAATGTCTGTATTAGAGTATAATATATCGACGATGTAGATATATTAGCCAAGTTCATCATGTCTTTTCTGCCCATGACTACCATCATCAGTGCTGTCACAAAACAAATAAATTACAATAGTATAAAATTATAGAATTAAAAATGAATACGTGTTAATTGTGAACACAATCATTCTAACAAATTAAATAAATATCATGAAAATAAAAACAAAGTAATGTAAATGTTTTGTTTCAGTATTCATATTGAATGTTTAGTTCAAAATTAAATGCGTTGTTTCAGTCACATTCATGTTTTCTCTGAATTAATATTAACTGCCTTCCACGTAAAGTAATTAAAATCGTGTCTTGCAGGGACGAATGTCCACACATAAGAAGAGGTAAGTGAGACACGGGGATATTCTGTGTGACGATCATCGATCTTGGAGGAATCGCTCTCCCTATACGTCGCGAATGGAGGGAGCATCTCTCCCTCTGAGTGGCCGACTCCACGAATTCCCCAAATACTTTAATTTCCGCCCGTGGGGTTCGTGCTCGTGAGCCTAGGCTTAAGGTGGGTGGGATGGCGGTTGCGATAACGGAGACGAATGTTGTCGGCACCAGGGTTGGGCTAGACAGCCCGTCGAGTGTTTCTTCCAAGATCAAGCTCTAAGATGAGTCAAGTGCTGGAGGCTGCTGCGGTTCACTGGACATGAAACGCCTGCGATGGAGAGCCACAAACACGCGGAGAGGTGATTCTAATCGAGGTGATGTTTTGCATTTTTTCTGATCAAACTGTATATATGTTAGCAATCAGCTCTTAAAGTTCAGAGTATAAAGGAATTTTCACTACAAGACGAAACATTGCACATAAATTGCACATAAATTTAATTAAATTAATACTTACAAAATGTAAATTCATCTTTATTTCCATAATTTTATTTAGTACATAAAACAATAAAAACATTTTAAAAACTCTGCGAAAGAATCACGAATCAGTGAACAGTTTTTGGATTCACATTCATCAATTCGGAGGTGGCTTGCTATCGTATAAATTGACTCAAAACTCCTCTCTCCGACCGGTAGATAAAGAAAATTATTCTAAACATAAAATTCCTTAGCCATTGTTAGTGCTGTAAATCCTGTAAACATATTCCTTAGCCATTGTTCAGTCCAGAGAAAATATTATTCAGTTTTTTTTTAAACTTCGTGTTACATTCGTAAAATTACAAGTATTGTTTTATGTCATGAAATGATGAATCGAAATTGACAATTGCTTGTGATCGCACTGCTTCGCTGTACAGGCGCGGCAGCTTACCTGCTCGACCAAGAGACTCTTCCACAAATGAGTTCAGGTTGGTTGCTCTCATTAATTAAATAACTAATTCTAATTCGAGTTTCATCTGAGAGAAGAAAATGTTCGAGAATTTTACGCTAAGACTATTTTACTATTTTATCTGCAATGGAAAGACGCGATTTTGGGGGCATGTGTGTATGTTGATCTAGACTACCCGCACCTCTTGTAATCATGCTGCACCCTCTACACCACAGTAATAATTATCAATGAACATTTCAATATTTTAGAGTAAAAAACATGGTATTCTCTAGACATTTTGTCTCTTCACATTTATTTTAGATGACGGTATCCTAAAAAATAAGAAGTTAGGAATTACCAAACCAAATTTTAAAACATTGCACGGAGAAATACAAGCGAAAAATCATTGCACAATTGTTATGAGTGTAAAGCTATTTTAGATCTTTGAACTGACCTCAGAGAAAGTGATGGATGGAAGAGAATTCATCATAACAGGTTTTGAAAAACGAGAAAAACTGTTAGTGAGAGGGCGAGGAAGTGCTGTGAATCCTGTAAAATATTAATGATATGAGAGGGAGAAAGATTAAAGGTTAGCGAAGTCACGCAAGGGATGCCACGGCAACGGAGGAATCGCNCTGTAAAATATTAATGATATGAGAGGGAGAAAGATTAAAGGTTAGCGAAGTCACGCAAGGGATGCCACGGCAACGGAGGAATCGCGCAGACTCTCTGCCGGAGATTGCCCCGATTCTGGAACGCCGATAAGGGCACGTTTCAACGTTATACACTTGACACAGATTCGCTCTTCACAACGCTCCCTGCAGTGACCTTCAATAACAGATACAAATTTGATTCTCAAACACTTCAGTTTTCATTTCCAGATGATGTCATTCAATATTTTTAACTAGGAAATGGTTTTATGTTTAATTTTATCTTCATTAGTTTTATTATAAAAAGATGTTCTTTAAATCAACACGTATTATATCAAACACACATTAAAACGGTATTTTTGTCACCGATCAAATCATAGTGAAAAATGGCAATTCCACTCAAACTTACATTGTAGAATCGTTAGCTAGTTTTTATGTTTAACCAATGTGATGTGTTAGAACAATTTTTTCTCCATACTTACGTTTACATATGATGGATAGTTTTTATTAATAATTCTTCCATCACACAAAATTAAAAAAATGTATGATCCTAAAATAGTTTCATATTTCTTTATTTTTATGTTACATACACTTCAAATTACTTTCAATGATGAATTATAAATCAAAACATTTAGGAAGTATTGCATGTGATTTTAAAACGTGCTTATTCAATAAAAAAACTGGACCTTCATTTGAAAAATTGTACTATTTTGTATTCACTATTTTGTGGGAAAAAAAAGACAAAGATCAACCGATTTGAATCGCGAAAGTAGAATACAGACAAAAAATAGAAGAAAAAAGGCTTTCTAAGGTAACAAAGAATTCCAGGAATAATTTTCACCGATAATATTCCTTTCAGGAAATTAAGCCCGCTTATAGTACGTCTGAGACAAAAGCCACTGATGGAAATTCCACGTTGTAATCTAGGAAGGGAATCACACGCAGCGCACAAAAGCGAGATGAAAAGTCGAGAAAGTGCTGTGAGTCGTTGTGAGAGCTCTGGTTCACAGTCATTGCTCGTGGTCCACTGTGAAGCTGGCAGCATCCATCGTGCAGCAGCGCCGGAAACGGCAGGCGTAAAACTGGTGGCGACCGGAAGCTTCCTTCACGATGCGAACTTCAGCCTCCGGATTCCTTCTACAATACCCGCAAGGATAGCGCACCGCTACTACCTCCCGCAGGAATGCTGCTACCGTCTCTTCAGTCCTTCTAAATCTCAACTCCCATCTTCCTTACTACTGAATGCTTCGTTGAATAAGTAATGCCCTCGAAATTGAGCGAATATAATAATGTTTATTTAAGTGGGTGTATCTTGCCAAGTGCTGAAATATAAGATTATTAAATAAGTATACCAAAATATATATATTACACAGAAGAGAAATTTAAAAAATGTTAAATAAATGATTAATCTATATTATTACACTAACATGTGAAACATAAAAAATGTTATCATGAAACAACTAAAAAATTAATTTATTTTAATAATTGTTTATTTCTCATTTCCCTTCCCTTCCTTTTTCTAACTCGTGTGTTTCCTTTCACTTCCCTTCCCTGTCGCTATCTTCACATCTACACTAATGCAAGCCTTCTTCCGGAACTTGCCTAACCCTGCGAATTGTCGCAGAGGTCGGAATCTCTTCCATAACTTATGCAAACATTAAGTTCCAGTCTCTAATAGTTCTATGAAGATATTAAAATTTTCCAACGTCGGATTTTTGTTTCGTAGTTATAAATTTTTGAAATATGAGTTTTTCCACCTATCCAAGAATAATGTTCCAATTTTTTCGTTCATTTGTATGCTTATATAAATTGATGAGCGTTGATCATTTCTTTCTATTTTCTAAAGATTGAAAATTACGCAATCATTTAACTTCGGTGCACAATGAATAATTTAAGAGCTTTCATCTGTATATTTTCAAGGTCTTGTATTTGTCCCCTTCAATAAGGATCCCGACATTTGGTCGCGTATTCTACCACAAGTCTGACGAGAGTAATGTGAGCGAGTATTTCAACTTTTCATCTTTTAAGCGAGCGCCTGACAAAACCAAGTGTTCTTCAGGTTTTCCGCGCAATACAACTGACGTGGTCAGACCATTCCAAATCTTGTCTGAAAATTGCACCTATGTACTTACATGATGATTTCTCTGGAATGATATCGGATAAGATTTTATATTGTAGTGGTTTTCTATGAATACGCTTTGTAAAGATCATTCCATTGCATTTTCCCGACTTTATTCTCATTCTATATTCAATAAGACCAATTTCTTATAGAATTTACATCCTGTTGAAATGTAGCTACTTCATCCGTCCATACATAAACTTTTCTGTATGTGAAGCAATCGTCAACAAATAAGCGTGATTTTCGAATGAATATCGTTTAAAAACGCTAAGAATGAAACCGGTTCATAAACGCTTCCCTGAGAACACCGGACGTTACTTTGCCATCCCTCGAAAATCAAATTTCTATTTTTACCCTTTGAGAAACTATTATGTAAATAGTCCCTTTTCCATATCAAAACTAGTTTGTTTATTTCTGACGCAGAATGCTTTTTAATTAATATAACGTAAGGTATTATATCGAATATTTAGAGAAATCTGCTATAATCGCATCTATTCTTTACCCATTACGGGTAGAATCTGCTATTTCCAGACAAAATGTAACAATTTCACTTTCACATGTGTGTCCCCTTTAAAACCGTGTTGCCCTTTGTTCTCTCGTTTTTAAATTCAGTGGAAAACTAGAGTGGTTTAAGTACTTGCTTCCTAATTCACACATAATTTTCTATACATTACTCACGCGTAGGTCACTTTCAGCGTGTTCAACTACGGAGAGCTTCTTTATTATATATTTTCATCTGTCAAATTCAACGCACGTCATTGTGTTCCCAAAAATGAATGATTTGTATACAACCATTACTTTAGCGGATTTTGGACGTAATGTTTGCTATCGTTTGCATTAAAATTAAATGCAGAGTTTACGAATACTGATTTCGCACGGGAAAGAAACAATGTTACTGTAGACAAATTTGCTAACAGACCCAAACAGCATTATATCGTCGGGATGTAAACTATATTAATTCATGAAATATGTTAAGTGAGTCACTTTAAGTTAGTATTTTGTTGAAATAGAAATCTGTAATTATTATATTTGTCTTTTAAAAATGGATTAATAAAGTAATTCATTCAGGCAAAAGGTTGATTATACAGAGCTAAGGTAATGGAGAACTTACCTTCACCCGCTTTCATGTTTTGCACACCGAATAATGCACCTGGTTAGTCTAAACAAGGGATCTCGCCCGGCCAACATGTAGTATGCTGCACATCATCTACTATTACTGGCACTGATTTAACTTGCCTTCACCGTTTGCCCCCACCCTCGCAACAAAGCAGACAGAGACTTTAATCCCTACTCTGTGTCCTGAGCGGGCAACGTGCGCGCCCTCGGCGCAGAAAGGGCAGAAGAAGAAAAAAAAATGAAAGCGAAGGGTTAGAACGTGAGTTGCGGTGCTCGTTATTTCACCTGCGTGTGCTCGCACTCGTGAAACAACGCGAGAGGAGTATTCTCGGTGTAAAGTTGCAAGACTCTCACGAACAATACATGCACTGGGCTGAAGTAAGAAGATAGATTGAGGGAAGTAGATGATGATGGAAATATTCAAGAAGGGAAGATAATGGAGAAAATACGTGGGTTAAGAATAAAATATAGTAGAATACAAAAAAAATATGAGAACTTTTGTATTTGTGATCGGCAAAGAAAAATTTGTTCATACAAAAAATATTTAGCCAATCAATAAATTAATGTGAATGAAAAGAAGTTAGTAACACCCCTTTAGTAAAATGTGAGCATCTGATTTTATTTGTATTACTATTCTTGGTTTGAAATTAAAGAGAGATAAAGATCCATGAAAACGAGTTTTTTTAACATAAGAAAATGCAAGTAGGTGCGAAAACCATTATTTGAATTTCAACTCATATACGTTGATTAGGAATCATAAAATACATTGACACCCTTATTGAAGTATGATTTTCCACAAATTACAAGTTCTGCACTGCTGAGCCGCAATAATAAAATAACAGTATCATAAATGGGGAAATGCTCCAGAGTAATTACAGAATTCACGCGTGACGCTGATATTAATAATAATAAGAAAGAGACTATAATTAAATAATAAGACGTTATTGCCAATTCTGTCAATATTTTAATAACCAAAATGCTTGTTCGCTCTCTTTGCGAGCATCATCAGTGCTAAAAACAAATATAATAGTACACTTACCTTGTATCTTTTACCTCCTTCATAGAATCCATTATTTAATCACCTCCTGTCCCGTCGTCTTTCACAAATTCTAAAATTTACCATACCCGAAGTTCCTCCTCATTTTTAATATTTTCACATATGTTAATGTATTTTAAAATTTTTATTCTGTTCTATTATATTTGTTATTAGGACTGATGATGCTCGCTAAGCGAGCGATAAAACTTTTTGTTGACAGAATAGACAATATCATCTTATTATTTAATTATAATTTGAACATCCTCTGTCATCCCTCACCTATAATTATTGTAGGTAAGAGATGACGATTACCAGAAGAGTCTCCGAGTAAAAGTTGAGAGCGTGAGTGGACCAGTGGCTCTGAGAAACGTGGGCGCTGCGCATTTGTTTCGCGCGACGTGAGGCGAATGCGGCGTGCGTCCGTCGCTTGTTTCTTCGAAGCGTGAAATGTGCGCGCCCGCGTGTGCTGGGCATTCGAGGGTGCAATGCTCCGAGTAAACTACCGTGGAACTTTTCTTTCTTTCCTTCATTCTCCTTCATTCGAGAGCAAACGGAACTGCTTTCATTCTTCGTTTTTATCCACACTTTAAAATCTTTTCTGCTTTAAATATCGCAATTATCACTCTGATCCTCAACGCATCCTTTGGATCAATTCTCTCGCTTATTTTATTTCCCTCGTACCGTGTAAGGCACGCTCAGTTTTTAAATATACTCTCTACCTCATTTTCTACATGCTTTTTCTTTCATCCCTTTTTCTCTTTCATATACCACGTGTCTAACTCACGTCGCAACTGCAACTTCGCGTTTTTCGTTCTGGAACGTCCATCTCGTGGGAAGCGTCCGTCCCAAAGAGTTTCTTCGGATGAATGAAGAATACTGCTGTAATTCTGGAGATGTAGTAAAAACATGAGAAGCACAACGAGCTCTCTGCTTCTCCGCGGGAGGAAGGAAGGAAGGAAGGAAGGAAGGGCAGTGAAGGCAGAGAACGGCTATAAACTACTCTCTCTCTCTCTCTCTCTCTCTCTCTCATAAAGAGTGAGTGGAAAGATTCTGCAGTATGACTGGGTCACAAACACCTATGACATGAACGTGAATGAACAAATACCGTCCAGCTTCGTATATTAGAAAAAGTAATACAATTGTTTTTTTCTTCTGATATTGTTTCAAAAAATGGAGCCATACTTTCAAAGCGAATAATTTTTGACTGAAACCATCCTGAGAGACATGAAAAGAGAGGAAGAGAGCGATACTTATCAGTGACGGTATTATCAATTCAGCTATTATTACCTAACTTAACTACGAGAAATTTCTTATAGAATCATCTACTTCCATCATCACTGAGAAATGAAATTTCATGGAAATGTGAATTGTTTCATTTTTGATGAAAAATGAGTAACAATATAGTATACTTCTGAGAAGTATGCCAACCGAATAAGAATATTTAGTATACGAATGGAATATTTTAAAATTATAATGAATTGACATTCGAAATTTTCATTGCAATTTGTATCAAAACTAAATAATAATCAGGATGTGAACAACTCCGTATGTTTTGGAAATCCTGACGCCGACCTTCTTTTTCCCAGCGTATTTTTCACCTCCACTCAACAATAAATTAACGTTGAAAAACGTAATTCTCTTCTAAATAAAATTTGGAGTTTGAGTCCATAGAACCCAACCAAATTTGCCTTAACTAACAATAAATTAATGTTTAGAACATCTTTAATTTATGTTTTTATGATAACCGTTTACATTTCGTCAAAAGTTTTGTGTTTGTTTTGAAATTGAAAGGAATTCTGTTTTGGATGAGTATAACACCACATCTTTCTAAACTTCTAGCAAATTCAACTTTTCCTACTTTTCATTAAAAACGTAATGATTTACTTGAAACCTCTTTGAAGATAACGTCAGATATAAGTTTTTCCATATGTCTTATAGTATATTACTACTGCTTCTATACTGTAATATTCAGTGCGATAAACGAAAAACTTGTTCTTTCAATAGTTGGCACCAGTATTTCGATGTCTATCAACATATTACTGTGAATTTACACTAATTAAATTGTTGTTTTAAAACAAGTTTTTGATTGTTTGTCCTTAAATCACTATTTTCACATAGTCTTACTATTAACAGTTATTTCACTTCTTATCATTGAGAGAGAGAGAGAGATTCTATATAAGAGAGAAATAATCGACATCACATTTCACTGCTTAATACATAAAAATATTGACTAAAAATGAATTATAGTTGTATAATTTGTAAAAACCTCATATTAATTTTTGAAAATTTGTTTTCAGTATTTTCACTTGAATATATTTGACGTGTTTATTCCCAAAAAAAGAACGTTTAGTAACCAATGAATTACGTTTTATTCATTTATTAGGTTTATAAAGTATGAAATAATTGATAACATTCAGTGACATAATATTAATAGATGGAGTCCATATTTTCCCACCGCTTTAGTTCAACAGAGTTTATTTAATTGCTGTTTTATTGCATTTACGCTCATCAAAAAAATCATTTGATATACTTCCTCTGAATAAACAGTACACATGTTATTTCAATAAAATTATCTGAACAATTAAAATTAATTTTCGTCGAATAATCAAAAATATTTTAAAGTAAACTTTATTTCTCTTCTGTGTGTTTATGTGAATATACATGAATTTTGTATAAAATTACAATAAATAACATTATGAATCAGGAAAAAGATTCAAATGATTCTTACATGGAATTTTGTACTTATATTTACCAAAATTCGAAACAATAATGGAAATTACTAGTATTTAATCATTCAAGGGCGCGAGTTTTTATAAATTATTAAGAGAGAAGTAAATATAACAAAAGAGCGGTTTATCCAACAAATGTTGGAGAATGAAAACTTTATTTAGTTTCCTGGACCGACAAAGGAGCGCATGTCAAAATGCTCGGTCTGATTCATTAGTAAATATTTTATGAATGTTGTTTATACTAAGAGAACGTAAATAATAAGAATATGAATTCGAAAATATAGATGTTAAGGGAATTTAGAGTGTGTCTTTTCTTAATCCACTACTCATCCAAAATTTAAACGAAACTACTGGTAAATAAACTGAATCGTTTATTCTGAAAGCTCTCATGAAATAAGTTTCATTTGAAATTTTCCATTTTTGTGAAACAAGGGAGATACCTGAGTTATATTTCTTTTTAAAATTATACAAACATTTATTTATAATCTATAGTGTCCTAAAATTATTGATTTGTACAGTTTACGTAATTTGATTGATATTTTATATTCGAAACAAATATTGTTTATGAATTCATCAAAACAGTATCAAAATCAATACGAGATTCAAAATCTTTAACTCATAATCTAGGGTGAAATGAGAACTTGACAACAGTTTAAAAAATATTTTGTGATATAAAAATTAGTCATAAATGAATTAAATTGTCAAAAAAGCTGTTACAAACTGCGTAAGAACTTGTGGAGGACAACAAACTAATTTACTCTCTGGAAGCAAGCAAGGGATCATACCATCAAGGTCCCTATGGTGGAGGTGAATTCAAAATTTTGAGCACACATTTTAGATAAGAATAAAAAATTAGCAACGTTATATAGTATGAACACAATATCAACAAATTTGTGTTTAATAAAACACAAAAAGATAGGTCACAAGAATAGATATTTATTTTACAAAAGAATGCACGTTTTAGGATTTTTCTTCCTTCGTATATTTGTCTTGTCTAAATCAAAAAGGTGTATTAAAATTCATATTATCGAATGCAGAGGTACTTGCAGGTACGCACAACTTTACTATTGGTATGATGTTGTGTGCTATGCCGAAACAAGTTTTTTTTCTTCTGATTTTCAGTAATTTGTTCAAAATCATCCTTTGTTTCTATCCTCGGTTCCTTATTTACTCATTATGACTTTTCGCTTCTTGATAAATGTAGTATGACTTATTAATGCGAAAATAGTCCGATTTAAGGGTTGGTTGGGTATAGATCAAACAGAGAGCTTGATGATTCAAGCCTACAAAAATAAATTATGTCCTCCTAATTAAATTAGTGAATGATACGTTATCTGACAAGAAAAAATATAAGGAGGTACTATAAGTGTTAAGGATGGTAAAGTAGTCTCTCCTGACATCAACACCCTTCACAGTATTCCATCACCCTTTATTTATTCCGTGATTCCGTTACCTTCCTAAGTACGTGTTTTCAGAGCAGGAAACTGCCAGTAGCGTCTTATAGTACTCACGTACTCACCCTCCGAGCCCTTATTTACGAATCTTGAAGCCCTCTGTAGAACTCAAGAACCTATAACGCTCACGTCCCTCCCTTCCTCTACTCTCGCTTTCCTCCCACGCCCTTGCTGTTATTTCGCTGAAAGTAAATTAGCTTAATTAACGCCACGGTCTCAACTTTCTAATTAATGAAATGTGCTTTCGGAGTAAGTGTCCAGCCTTATCGCTAGAGAGTAGGGAAAGGGCGAAAGAAAGTGAGATTCCACTGGCGATGGTGCTGCGGCTGGGAAACGTCACACCAAGTCACACGTGACGTACTCTGCCAAGGATTAGAAAAAAAGTTCATGCTGCTCTGAAGAGTCAACTGTTTTGTGTCTCCGTGTACGGACGAGTGAGGAATAAGAATGGATGGCGAGAGACAGGGAAGAAGGATGACGAGCGGGATAAGGAAGGAAGCATAAAGAGAAGCAGTGGAAGGCGCGAGAGTGTCTAAGGAACAGTTTATCAATGTCTTCTCCAGGGATCTGCAGTGTCCGAGACGTGGGACTGTGAAAGCCTACCTAATTTAAGGAAATGAAACGTAAAGTGTAGATAGAGACGTGGCCAAGGAGCGTTGGCAATGTCTCCAATAAATAAAGTCCTCCGATAAAGCGCTAAACGACGGAGATGGTAGGACTCTGCTATGGCCACAATGATGGTAATGAAGGCATTTCTCACTGAAGAAGTACTTAGGCACGGAACAGGAGGTAATGTTTCATTTAAGGTACTCCTGACATTGTTACAGAGTTACAAAGGATGGCGTATTGGAGGGCGAAAAGTAGCCTAAATACCATGGAGAAAGTCACAATGAAACAGGGACTTGTTGTGCTGATACGAACGGGTCATTTTAAGACTGAAATAATAAGGGCTTGATTCTCGTGAAAATTATAATGAGCATTTAGGTTGATCAGTAATAAAATAACGGAAAATTGATAAAAGAGCTAGTTTTGTTAATTTGTTTTGCTATCGTTTTGTGACAATTCGCATGCTTCATGCACTAATTCTTTAACTTCATTTTCTTTCATTTGATAATACACTTTATGTCTTTTGGTTTTTGATTTTTCTTCGTTCTCCTTGTTGCAGGTGAGTACCCCACAGTAAAAAAGTTCTGCTCCACAACAAAATCCTTCATCTTGGTGAGTGCACGAAAAAAAAGCTATTGTTCATTGGAACTTCAAACGACAGAAACTATTATAAAAATTACAAATGTGTTTTACACAATGTCCTTAAGAAACAAAAAAATTCAGAAACCATTCAATTATTGAATATCTTTAAATAACAATTTTCGTTTTGAAAAGTTTTAATAAGCCTGCAAGAAAAACCTTTCATGGAACATTTCCTTGGTAAATATATAAAAAATGTCCTAGTCTTAAATTATTTTTCACCGTGGAACATTTTTTACAAATTTCGTCTACTAGTAATGCTCGCATGAATTTATTTTGATTTTCTATATCTAAAATATTAGATGAATTCTGAAACATACCGAGTAGTAACATACAACGAAATTAATAGTTATATAAATAATAACCGTGACTTTTATAAGGATAACGTGTGAACCGAAAATGAAGAAAAATATCAAAAGGGAGTTATTGAAGAAACGTTCTGTAATAAATGTAATATAAATTGACCAAAATGTACAGATGAATTCAGTGACCTACATATTATCCAAATTCATAAAATTAAATTCAGTACTTGCCGTCACTGCTCGTTCGTTACCATGTTCAATGGTTCAAATTTAGTTATGACTCGTCACTCAACTTTTCATTTTCATCAAGCCATTATTGAAAAAAATGTTGATTACATTGATGGCTATAGTATTCGAATGTTATGTACATTCAATGATGTCGTGAAATTAAAGTTTAATTCACAAAAAATGGTAATGTTTCATAAATAACGTTACTGCATTAGTTTTCAGACCTTTGATAACATTAATGAGCTTTACGCGCAGAGTTGTACTTGAAGAGGATCCCATACAGACAATAAAACGGCTGTTTTTGTCTTTTTATTTTCTTTTTCTTTCATAGGTAAAACAAATCGTTACGTGACAAAGACAAATATTACACACACAACTTAATTTGGAAAATCCCTTATTAACTGTTGCCTTGTTCAAAAAAGAATCTTTTAGTAGCAAGATCGAACTTGTGTCTTTCCGTTCTTCATTTGACACTACGGAACCAGAAATGTGGCAATTGGTAACATGCCTATATACCCCAGGACTGATTTGAACAACAGACCGAGATTTGAACTCTGAACAATAGTCCCTTTCCAATATCTAGATTCCACTCTAATTTGCGACAACAAACCTCTTTTACCTTCTCCATTTCTTTTTATTCGTTTTCTTTATCTTTTTCAATGCATGGAATGAACGTTTTATGCGCCATTAATTAATGAATTATAATTACAAAGCTTTTTAAGATTAATAGATATAATGCAATACGAGTAACTATTACCAAATAATTCAAATGGCACTTTATTCGCGTCAGTAGATGGGAAAAAACTTTCAAATAATACGAGCAATTAAACAGAAACAAAAAAAGGTTATTTTTGTGTCCTGACGGAAACGTTACTATATTAACTTTAGAAAAGTTCGTTTATGGTCTATATTTTTATTTAGTTTCATCATGAGGAATATGAATTTCATAGATGAATAGGCACGAAGGTCACTAAAATATTTTCATATATTTTAGCCGGCGACATCATTATATCAATCGTTATAAAAAAATTAAATCCTTCAGAGTAGTTTGTTCCATCTCACGTGTCTGTACCCTCAAGGGAAAAAATGGGTAATATATTTGAACAAATTGTTACTTTCTTCCACCATATTTTTTTCTTTTTCTGCTTTGGGAAGAACATAACTCCTTGTGTAACCTGTTTCCTCCCCTTGTAGTTATTCCCTTTTCCAAGTCCTTTGCAGCCTCACAACAAACCACCTTCCGTCGATAAACCCCTTTCTCCGGGCGAACAATGTCCGTCCGCCCTGTCGCCTATCCACGGCAACTGCTCCTTCTTCCGCGGTGGCCGCGTTGATACTATCTAGCGGAACGTCGCGGCGGGAGGCGTCGTAAAAGCGGGCGTGCGAGGGTGGATGGGGGTTTGGGGGTGCAAGGGGCAAAGGAAAGCGACGGGCAGACGACTAATGAGGCGTTTCACGCGCCAACGCCGCCCCGCCCCGCCGGCGACATCCCGCCTCGATCAATACGAGAGCCTCCGTTCGCGCGTTTGCACGCACAATACAAGTGCCGCCG
The DNA here is from genome assembly GCA_002313205.1 of Laupala kohalensis. NCBI lineage: Eukaryota > Metazoa > Arthropoda > Insecta > Orthoptera > Trigonidiidae > Laupala > Laupala kohalensis. Next base: position 68,633 of record NNCF01139330.1, read on the forward strand.
CCGCGTTTCCTTCCGACTCCTCCTCGTCCACCGCCGTCGCCACCACCTCTCACAATGTTACGATTTGCTGCCCTTTCACATTGAAGCTATCGACTAAACAGAAATTATTATCTCTAGGTTCCAACAGTTCAAAGCTGTTATTTCCAATTTGCGGTAACACACAACTCAGTCCAATTTGTAAAAATTGTATTCCACGAAGAATGTTTTTTCAAATGTAGCACGCAACCTATGTGTTTTCCACGTTAGTTTTACTGAAAACGATTGTTTCTTAATTAAATACATATTAATTGAACAACACCGGTTATCGTTTTGTTTACCGCTGGTGAAGGTAATTAAATGGGTATTTGAATGACGAGATATTCTTTCGTACAAACAATTATGTTTTTACATGTACTGGAATGATCATATTTTCTCAAAAATGTTAATTTTGAATGCACAAAAAGATTTCAATTTATAATACTTAATAAGAGAACCTACTTTATACAATATTTTATGTGAATATATTCAATTCCTCTTTAAGAATTTCCTTAAAGGTGTCTGGCAGAGCTGAATTCACCCTGCATGTACATACAAATATGATAATTACAAAACTTCGGATCGCTCGCGCATAAGTATCATTATCCGTAAATAGATCTTGGCAGACAATAGCAAGTGAATTACGTCAAACACGCATTGGATGTTCAACAGATGAAGAAATTGTGAACAAGAATTAATAAAATGAGCTTAGTGACTTAGAGACCTGTAAGAGCACTGAGGCATTATTAATTTTGATATTTTCTTCTAATAATTGAGCAATAACTACCAATATTAGGTATAATAAACAAAGAAAACAAATATATAGCCCAAAAATGTGTGAAACGTTAAGTAACATTACACAGTATCAATTCTATTGAGTGCAAACGAGTTTACCAGCCTTCATATGGTTCATTAAAATATTTTTTTAAATTTTATTTTCCCCCTAATGTAAAGGAAAACATGTAGTTCCTAGGTATTTTGGCATGTCTTGTAGATTAGTTACTATCAAATCAATTAATTAAACGTAAATAATGGTGAATTTAAACTATGGTGAAAATTGAATTCTTCCTGAACACTAACGTGAAGATGCATTACATACTCAATACACCAGACGTGCAAGACATGCTAAAATGTATTATGCCGTGTCCTTTCCGCGATGGAAACACACTGACACAGGAATCCATTATTTCAGTGTAATAGTAGCAAGACATAATTTTCAAAACAGAGCATTCGACATATTGTTTTCTGTAAAGTCCAGGACACGTAAGCATTCTGAACAATAGGCAAGACGATGGTGAAGCTGCAAATTAACCTGAATGGAACTATGGTCATAAGTCCAAGTGAAAATTTGAAAATGGTGAACAGAAAAACTTTAGACACCTGGCAACAAACCTGGAAATATAAAAAACTTGGTACTGGGGGAAATGACAAAGTGAGAAAATGGCAGTTACCTATGAAATATCGACGACGGGACACAATTTGCAAAACAACACTTCGAATGGGACTCTCAAATTTTTCATATCTGTATTATTTTACGAAGAGAGCAACAGTTCTTGTGGGATGTGAAGCAGAACTCCACATGTGATAGGGCTGTGAAGCATGTGATAGAAGACTGCAGAGACCTTTCTCAACTTATTAACTTCCACGGACTGAAAGCTAACTTACAACAAGATCTTACCAACAACTCTCAAGACGTCTACATCATTCCAGAAGCACAAAATAATATTTTAAAATCTGTAACTCCTCCAGATGTGAAGTAAAGATAATCTTATCTAGGACTGTGTAAAAGTGACACTGTAGTTATTTGATTCTGACCTCAGTTGCGGAACAAGTAAATTACATACTGTCTTAAATTCCGTTCCGCAACTGAGGTCAGAATCAAATGTTTCAAAAAACGTGTTTTTTTCACAGCTTTTCCCGATACACTGCTTCACCTTTACCCCCATCTTTCAACGCGTCAATCAGTTATCACCCGTCAATTGAAAGTAGTGAAAATTAGGAACTCTAATCACCTAGAATTAAAAATCGACAAAAATGAAAAAAGAAATTCTTGTACATTTCTTACTTAGATCAGAATGCTACAAGAATGATATGCGAAAAATTTCAGCCGAATTTGATAATCTGTATCTTAGACGGGATGAAATTTTAATGGAATTTAACAAGGCAAATAATAATTTTGTGACTTTGAACGCGACTTGTTGTTACTAGAAAATGTAGTTTTGAATTTTTAAAACTGCCATTATAATTGTTTAGTTTGACAAAAATATTGACAGTTGCAAAATTGAAAACTATTTTTTGACATTGGCTTCGTTTTTAACAACCGCAAACACTATAAAATACACATTTTACGTAAAAACATTAGAAAATAAGAATATTACATTTAAATATCTTAAAGTATATAATTTGATATGTTAATTCCATTTAAATTTCACCCTCTCTGCGGTACTGGTTATTATTATCATTTCAATAGGCTAAACTTTTAGCACTGATATTACTATTTCGGCATTCTAAACGAATCTAAGAAGAATGAAAACAAAAATTTCATCTTTCAAATCATAGACGATCACTTTGATCTAGGTGTGGCTTAATAAGTTTCTAGAATAATTATATCAATAAAAGGAAAATGAATAAATAAATAAATCTTATCTATTAAGTTGTGTTTGACCTTTGTGAAACTATATATTGATTGGTGCGCGCTCTTAGAAACGTTCCAGACGCTTTTCGAAATTGTCGGTAATCTTGGCTTCTTTTTACGTTTTTTACGTTACGTATCTTGAATCGTCTAGATATTATCTGAGTGTTCATTTTTGCTTCAATTTCAACTTTGAGAATAAAAAATAGATTCACGGGTGCACAGAACCACAATTCGTCTCCAATGATTATTTTTTGAAGTTGTTTTTCGAAAATTCTCTGAAATTTTTGTATGAACTGTTCCTTTATATATCTTGAAAACTCTGCAGCAGTGTAATCATTAATCGACGAACTCCTGTCAACGTAGCGTGGACAACTTCGATGTTCGCGTTACCTCGTCCGACGCAAGCATGTTATTTTGTCATTCCTAACGTCCTCTCTACCATCTCGATATTTCCATAACAACAAAAACACGGTCGATTGTCGTAAACAGTCATAACTGTAAGCATTATTCGTTATGCGCTGGCAGATTTGTTTCAACATAAAGGCACGAAAAACGTTGTATCTTGTTATTGGTATAAATCGTATAAAACATTAGTAAACTCTATTTCAATTAACGTCCATTATATTATTGAATTAAATAAACTCGTTAATGACGTCCTTCTCCAAACTTGGATGTAAGTAGATTCACGATATCAGTCGAGAACTTAAAAACATGAAAAGTAATTAAAATAAATGAACACTACGTTTCGTGACTGATGCGAGACATCGTCATGTGAGCTAGTTCATTATATTCAGAAGAGCAGACTCCAGATATTATCATTAATACACGTTATAGTTATATACTGCTCAAGAAACAAAGAAGAGAGACACGATAAAGTGTGATGGACTTTAGAATAACCAATTCAAGCATTGTCACCACCCCATGTTGATCTCGTGCGTTCTCTGGCGCATGTGCAGCAGGACGTCTGTCGCTTCCATGCGAAGGCGACACAGTCGGAGATCGTGTGGGTGTGAGGGAGAGACACGGGTGCTCTTGACAGGTGGGTGCGGCCGGTCCTCCTGTCGTTGCTCCTGCTACTCCTGCTGCTGCTGTTACGGCCGCTGCCCTTTGCTTTCCCCCCTTCACCCACTGCAGCACAACCCTCTGCCCACTCGCGGGTGAACGGACCCTCGCCAATACAGTCGCTGAGTGTTCTTTCAATGGTTCATTCCTATATCATTCACTACCTATACACTCCATTTATATTGGGGGACAAGACACGAATCACCGGAGATTTTTGAATTGTATGTTTACATGGTCGTTTGTTGTGTAGATTATGAGAGAAAACCTCAACTAATCCTCACTAACTTAGCCAATCGCATCGAACAAAAGACCTATCTCGAGAAAATACGTACGTACCATTATGCTTTCAAAGTTTCGATAGCATGAAATAGTTTATCACTGTTGGAAAAACTACGTTTTTTGGAACATAGTTAGATAGCTGATTACGTTCTAGGTTTAATATTTCTTTGACGTGATAAAATAAAAAAAAAGAGTTGCATACGCTCAATGAAAATTGCAATGAAAAATAATAGCTCTACAACTTCGATAAAATCTTTATCAGAGGTTGATCAGGTCACGTGTCAAATATTAATGGTACAGTTCACAACCAGAGACAACAGTGATAATTAAGGCATCGATGGTGATTTTTTTCAGTTGGCGTTTGCTTCCCATGATGTTCATTATGTTTGTTGTGTACCTTCTCTTCCACATAGCTCATCATCTTTATATACAAAATGAGGTTAGATGAGTAAGCTCACGACCTGAACCTCTCCACATAAAAAACAAGTAAAGAAAATCATAAAGAATCGAATCTGTTTGAAAGACATGGCCATGAAAAGCTTATCAGAGATGCACTGGTACTTTATTGACGTAAATAATTTAGTTGAGTATAAGTTTATGAGTAGTTTTCTCCTTACGAGTGATTGGCATAAGCAAATTGTAAAGCAAACTTTTTCCTTTGGCAATACATAAATGGTATTCGTGTTTAAGACAAATCAAAATGTATTTCTGAGTCGAGGTGGCGAGATATAATTGTGACACATACCCATTAATTGATAGTAATACTAGTTTTGCTCTTTATTATTATATTTCACTTTTGTTTTAAATATTGTGAAAAATACTGCAAGATTTTTCCTTAGTTACTGCACTTTTACATATTTTTTACCAAGCAATATTGTAACTAAACCCATAAAAGCGAGATATACCTCCAGTACGTCCAGTAGTATAATACATATTTTTGTCTTTACATTAAACTGACTTATTTTCCTCCGTTTTGGGGTATACTTCTCGGGTTGTCATTACAGAACAAACGCAATATTTTCATGAGTATTTTCATATTCATACAAAGCAAATGCTAAGGCTAATGGTATTGACATTGCTAGTAATGAAAATGAAAATGCTTAAAAAATTCCCAAACTATCTATTAGCTTCAAATAAGTTACTCAGAATAAATGAGTTTTTCAGTTGTGTGTCTAAAAGACATCGTGACTGATGAAAAATTGTAAAAATACAATTGTTTTAACTCATGTAAGGTGTCAAAAATATGTGACGTGTGGTTTCACGATCCATAACTATGAAGGAGTATTATAAATTAATAGCACATTTTGTCGAAAACAAAATTGGTAAATATTTAAGGAAAAAATGTGTAAAAAATTTTTATATATTAAATAGGAAATAATGTTCGTGTTAGTGATTTTTTCTCTAATCTAAAATTCCAAAATAAAGAGGAACGATTGTAGTGTTACACTCACGGGAGGAAAGTCCATCCCATGTGTGACGCAACTGAAGGATTGCAGCTGTTGCAAGGTAGAAGGGAGCAATGACTTCGAAGCAGATGAATGTCTGACAATGTCATCCCCGATCCCTCCTCTACGTCGTCTCTGAGTCCCCAATGCCAACGTCAGCTGCAGCGTCTGTCAGTTCACCATCCCCGTCAAGACACATGTCAATCCCATACGCTTCAACAATATACTTCCATTATATACGTTTAATTACCATTTAATTATTTCGCCCATATTTTGTCATTGACTTAAATATTGATACCTCTGTTCGTTTCCACGAGAGTTAGAGGAATTGATATCTCTGCTCTGAACGTTGTACANTGTTCGTTTCCACGAGAGTTAGAGGAATTGATATCTCTGCTCTGAACGTTGTACACGATGAATCACCGATGACAACACGATGAATCATGGTATTTCTTCGTTATTCTAGACGTACTTACCCAGCGTCACTCGGGAGTTTAAATTAGTTTATTCATGGCCATCTTACGCAATGTCAGTAAGATGCAAAAATAGAACGTCAGTCAATAAATGGATATCCGTTATTTTCATGATGATAATAAAATGTGATCAAAGTTGATGCTTGGGATTTCCACGCAGAGTAAGATGATTTTCATTATATTAGTTTGGTGTACCACAATTGAAAATACCACAAAAGGTAGTTACTTTTTCATTATATGTTTACATTATAGGTAACGATAAACAACGTTACTAAGACCGAAGTAAAAATACCATGTTTTTAGTAAAAGATTCATAATAAATGATAAAAAGAACATGATTCATTGAATTATATGTTGTAGTTCAGATTTCAATATATGCAAATTTCTTCACTAAATTATTTTGTGTCAAAATTAGCAAGTGCTAATCCCATTCTCTCAAATTTCAATTAAGAGTATAGTTTTTAGATTCTTATTTATCTTGATGTTAAGATTGCTGTCTTTCAATAGGATTTTATGAGTATTTTAGGGAACATTTCAAAATGTTGCTTAGTGGAAATGGTTCTGTGTTTCAGGTATAATTTATATTTGTGCACGAACATTACCAATACATCATATTGCCTCACATGAACAAAATAAGACAAGTTCGGCCTTGCAGTACTTAGGTGACGTACTTCCCCAATCCTTTCTCCTCTGAGCTTCACTAATAACAGTGAGTGGTGCGTGTCTCCCAGTGATGAATGAAGTGATAATGACAGCGCAGCTCCTGCTCTGGACGAGAGATGGCTGAGTGATGGACTACAAAGGACAGAAGTAGAGAGAGCACCACTGGTTGACGAGTGAAGAACGAGGGCACGGCGCAATGGATGTCCACAATGAGAATGATACCATTTGTTGAAACAGTACTCATAATAAACTTAAGGATATTGGCTAAGCGAGTGCGGAACAAAAGCAAGGAATCAGAAGATGAAAACCTAAGGACTTTAGAACAAGTTTTTTTCTTCCTACGTTCTTCAATATATTACAATAATAAGTTTAATTTTATTTTTCGATTAAATCTTTACACTCGGATTTAATTTTATTTGATAAAATATTCTCCCCCATTCAGCGCGCAAAAATAATGAATCTATTATAAATTGTAAGAGAAATGTTGTTTACTTCAACTTNTATTCTCCCCCATTCAGCGCGCAAAAATAATGAATCTATTATAAATTGTAAGAGAAATGTTGTTTACTTCAACTTGTAATGAGTAATGTTATGATTCCGATGTATCGACATTACTACTATTAGAGATGAAAATAATGCGAAGAAACGTCACAAACAAGCAATTTATGAAAGCATACAAAAACTTCTGTTTGAAAATAACACGACCTTTCATATTTCCGTAACGCCTTTGTTTGGTTTAACGAAAGTTCATACTCAAAGGTCAGTGATCTATACTGTAATATTCAACATTTTCTCATTTTCATTTAATGTATAATTTTATTTATTTCACATTATATCTTTGAGACGGGACTACAAGTTAAGAATTGTTTAAATTAAAATAACTTCATTTATATATCCTTACATCCTTATTGATTGGCTAATGTTACTAATACAAATGGAAATGTAATTTACCAAAACTATATTATTGGTTAATCAGGCTCGAAAACGTTTATTGATGAGCCTCGGTCATACGGTGTATCCTCTTTAAAGCGTATTGCAACAAATGCGTCTAAGGTTGAACTCGAGCACGAATTTCGTAAGTGCCACCATGAAGGAAGACATCGACTTCAATTTGCTTTCCTAAACCCTCTAGCTCATGACGCAACCCATTGTCTCAACGTACCTGGCTCTTAACACTGCCTCACAAGTCCCAACAAGAAAAGGAAACGCCTGAAAACAATATAGGAAAAATTATTTTTATTGAAAGATCTCTATGTGTAAAATTTCTGTTTACTTGAATTGCCACTTCTTGTGCACTTAATTAAGAATATAAAAATATTACTAAGAATATCTAAGTGATGAAAAACCGTCACGCTTTGTTTCAATTACAAAAGTAAGAAAATAACTTAATTGAGAGTCATTTTCTTACTTTTGTGACTCAAACAAAGCCTGAAGTTTTTTCATCACGTAGATAGGCCCAGTAAATGCAAAAGAAAAGTACCGATATTTAAATGGAAACTGATGAAGTTCGCTAAATCCAATACTCGAGCTTTGCAATTCATTCATTTTGTTAAGTATCGAAATCAAACAACGTTTACTCGGCAAACATATTAAAGAGAATTTTATCCTACTCTTAAGACTACAAAGTTTTTGAACGAAATAACATTAGAGTTTAGAACTGTAATATATTATTTCATTCTCGTGCCAAAATTTTTGTATTAAGTTTATTTTTCACTCGATGAAATACAGTCCAGTCTAAATTGTGTTGGAGGATATACGGAGTCATTAACCGGGATCTCGGTTTCTTGGACAAAATCTGGTAAAACTTGATTTAGGTGTCTTTACCTTTAATACATAGTAGATGCTGGTTACTCTTCATACGCATTTCAAAAAATAACTCACAACGAATAAATTGTTCTGCCAAAACATGTACATATGTAGCCACCTCTTAAAAGGGACAAAAATGTCTCAAATGTGATATACTCTCTTTAAGATGATAAATCTAGAAACATTTCTCCAGCAAATTAAACAAAAAAAGGATTTCTGTACATATTTGTGCTCGGTTAGAGTTTTAGTAGCCTGGATTGTAAAACGGATGTATCTATTTGACTCCACAGATATTCTTCTATTGAAAAATATAGTTATCGGTAAATTTTCTTTATTTTAAGTTAAATTTTTGGGAGAAATCGATTCCGTTCAAGTGAATAACTGAAGCGCCATCGTAAATATTTATCTATTTCTGAATCAATATTGTCCACAATAAAAAACAAAATTGGGATAAAATGATCCTTTTATAAAAAATAAATAAATAGGTTGTGCAACAAAATGGTGTTGCAAATAATTGATGGTAAAAACCAGGTAAATGGGTACAAATAAAATATAGAGCAATGCGTAACCATCATTTTAACCGATCTAAATACTACAGTAACTTATTACAAAAACAAAACTGAATAGTTTCCATTACTCAGTAAAATTATGTATAAACTTTGTTGTAAAACAAGTCGATATGGGTAGAAATATGAAAGAGTGGGTCTTTTGTCCATACGAGGGCAAATGATTTCTGTGTCTCAGCAGTGTTTTGTGAATACCTATACAGATTAGTAGTCACAGCATTGAGACTTATCTATGCTTAATTTTCGCAGGTTCATTTCATAAATACATACCACTCTGATGGCTTTATTCGACTCTTCTGAGCGAATGATATCCTGAATACCGTAGGACAATCTCTCAGACAACCTTATCGTTTCCATATTTATTCCTCTACATATTCAACACATTTTACAATTAGAAATGGTACGACCGATTCCAAATGTCTAAAAAACAATTGATAGGCGAGACTTTTATTTTTTCGTGCGTACACAACACGCTCAACATTGGTTGCATATATCACAAAAAAATTAACAAGAAAAAAATAATTGTCTAATCTATAAAATGGTATTGTAACAATTTAAATGAGGGGTGCAATTTTAATAGTCTAGCCCCATATTGGGAAAGCCAATTGTAACAATTTTAAATATGAGTGCTATTACAATCTGGCCCCATGTTGGGAGAGCAAATTGTGACAAGTAAGAGGGGACTTAATTAACTAAAAGACTTACCTAGCCCACTCAGCAACTCGACTGGGAGCCCTACATTTAATCTTGAACTAGGTAATTAAAATTTAAAAGGTCGGGGTTCAACACATTTTATTATCATGAAATAAACACAGTTTCTTATTCAAAGAAAACGCAACTTCGATTAAATTGGTTTAATTATTCAATACATGGTAAATTACTTTTACATTATACCCTATGCTACTCATGCATACACTTTCCCAACATATTCCCCCCAAAATCACACATGCTGTAAACCATAATAATTGGTTTGCCTCTTCACTTAATAACTCCTAGTGCTGGTTAATTATTTGCTCCAGCCTTGATTTAATTTAAACATGACACAAAAATATAATCATCAGAAATAACTCATTGTCCTTTATGTTTATTTTTAATTAATCATCAAACGAGCGCCACAAGAGTCTTTGGCATCGCTGTATACGCATAGGTCAGTTCACTGACATTTGACGCAATAGCAGATGCACTTGGTGCAGCCAGTCATGCTAATTACCTTACGGTTAGTAATTCAAGATGGACTACCAGTTGTCAAAACGACGTGGGCGTGGCGAGTTCCTTAAGGATGAATGATCCCTGGATACTGCCAGACCATTCACTGCTCCACCCCGTAGGTACCATTCGCCTTCACCGCTTCCAGAACCAAGTGACCCTCAGCGTAGCGTTACGAGATACCATTGCATTTATTATCAGCTCAACTTGACGAGTTAATGGCGTTAATCAAAGTTCACGGCCATTTCCTTCTCAAAAGGTTGATGTCACAAGAACCGAAAACATATGTAGGAGATCGGACGACACTCGAAAATAAAACCGATCGACTAGTGATCACCGAGTCATCTAAAAAAATCAAGTTAATCATATCATTTCATCATATCATATCGAAAAGTAGCTAAGTACACTCTTAGGATAACTCAGCTAGAATAACTCGGAACAGTCCACCTAACTCAGAAAACAACTCAGAATGTCGTAGCTCAGAAAATAATCTCTTCACGTCTTGTAAAATAAATGATAATGATGTAATAATAATACTCTTCTGATGATGATGATCTATTTATTTCTGAATCTTCGAATCTCTGATTCTGGGGCGACTTTGCTCTCTTGCTTAAGTAGCCCTCTCCCCACTTAGCGTCCCAAAATTTTAGCGATGGGGCTCCCCCCTTCCTGACGTCATTATTTGCTTCTGTCAATAATTTCACTTAACACTCCACATGGAGTAGTTTTGGTTGGTTAATTTAGAATGACGTCTATTCGTTTTGGGGAGTCAGCGTGGCTTAGTGAGTAGAGCGCTGAGCTGGGTCTGCGCCCCAAACGAACCAGTCTTCCCACTCCATTCTCCCTTTTGTCCTGCAGCTGCGTCCCTTGGAAACCCTACCTACTCGGTTCCGAAATGTATTTATGATCTCATTCTTTTAATAATGTTCAAAATAAATTCTAATTAAATTAATGACTTAATTATTCATTACAGTATATCGAAAACACTTTAAATGTATGCGCATTAAAACGTTTTACCAGTTACTTTAACACTATAACTCTTATTCTTCATACGGACGAATGAAGAAAATTTTTGTTATACACTAATTATATGAATAAACAATTGTATTATGTCCAAAAGTAAAATTATAGATAAATGCAGACTTAATTATAGATAATCACCATAGCTAACTATTACATTCAATATAATATATTATTAATGTATTATTTTATTCAATGTGTTAAAGAAAAAGGACGAGGGGCGAAAACTCATGGTCAATATATAGGTTGCGCACATGCAAAATCATCCCATACGAAAATCACAATTTTACAAACGCACGCCATTGAAGAATGTTACATAATTTCCATACTCACAAATATTCAGTTTGGAGTTAAGGATGGAAATTATGTACAATAGGATTTGTCATTTGGTGCATTGGAGCATAATTACAACAAGCGCGTGTTTGTGCGAACCGTGTTCAGCAACAGCTGCGTTCTGTGTCCGAACTGCCTCTAGCATTATCCGTTCGGCGCGTGCGAGCTCATAACTCGAACAGAGGTGCTATGGAAATCTCAAAAAAGATGTGATATAGGTATAGTAAACTAGTGGTGCTAAATTAATTTCTCTTGTGCACTTAATTTCTCATATACTTTTACAAGTATGAAAAAGTAACTTCAAAGAAATATTTTACATTGTATAATATTTATACAATGTCACAAACATTTTAATCGTATCAGATTCTATCAATCTTCAAAATTAACTAAAATTATTTAGTACATGAAAGTTTAATAATATGTTCGCTCAAGAAGAATTATCAAATTATTGTTTTAAAACAAAATTTGAATACAATTTTTGACAATTTATGTATCATCAAATTTCTAACATATTCACATAACATCGTTTGAAACACATAACATCACTATTGAAAGACATTTTTTAAACATGTTTTAAACAACCATCGACAACCGGCAGATACTACGCAAAATATGAATATGAATAAAATTGACACGTCTCTTTAGCCAGAATCACGGCGCACAGACAGATGGGTGTGATGATAAAAACATTTCCCAGTAACAAGGACTCACGAAATTGATATTTACGTCAAAATGTCGCGATCGACTCTTTTCATGATCCAAATAGATTCTCTAAATTAGGTGCATGAGAAATTAAAAATCAGTTGATCTCTTTGTTGATTTCATACATTTACATTAATTTTTACATTAGAAGGCTATTTCTTTTGTTGAGTTTATTGAAAGGTAGGCCAGACAACGGGGAATTTACTCAATGCGCGGCAGTTTTAGGAGGTAGAGATTAGTTTTATCGTGTAATATGAAAAATCTATGACTCCTCTCGTCTTTTGAAAGGGAGAAGTGGTCAGTAAGTTTACAGTAAGAGTCCAAAAAGTAAAAAGCACTTTTTTAACTTTTAGTCTTTTTTTATCTAGTGACTCGGGTATCGATTCTAGAAAAGAAAGTGGGCTCTAATGACCTTTGATGTTGACGAGCCCTAAAGCCCCACGGAAAAAAAAAATAGAAAAGAAAGTTAAACCAGCGCGTAATGGGTATTTAAAAAACCTGTTAAATGAGTCATATGAGTAGATTAAAATATGTTAATTAATATTTTTAAAACGCATGAAACAAATCTAAAACATTGTCTTTTTGATTGAAAATTATTCATACATGGCACTTTGATAAGAATACGATTTTGGAAAATTATAAGAAAAAACTAATTTGTAGATATATTTTTTAAATATTTTATATGCATTACAATGCACCAAAAACTTTTGCTGAGAACGTACAGAAAATTCATCAAATTGAAAATATCCAAATATTTATTGCATCTATTTAAAAAGTCAAGATTAACCCGATGCGTCCGACTTATAAAAGTAATAAAAATCCTCCATCCATAAAAGTAAAATATCAGGTTATAAGTAAATAGCTTATTCAAATAGTAAATGGAATAAATTTATTTATTTGATCTAAACAGTAATTATAATAATTAGTTGAGTAGATAAACAAGTGAATGCGTCTCATTTTAAACTTAAAAACAAAAATGGTGGTTAAAAAGTAAAAACGAACATGGCGGCGGAATGGAACGCGTGACCATCGATAGAGTTAAGAAAAGGAAATGAAGATTCAATACAATGTGTACAATGTTTACGCTCAGCAATGATATTGTCAAAGGCAGGGTGATCTAAAAAATGTTGAAACAAAAGTTGTTAACACGTCTGATTTTGTCACAATACTGTTCGTCAGTCTTTCAGTTTTATGCATCAGTGGAGAGTGTGCCATGAACTACGCAAGAGTAAGTGGAATAAAATTAATATCATAGGTTACATACAGTTTCGAAGTACATTGTCAAAAAAGAGACCCCACGTCAGAGTAAATTCAGCTAGATATCGACCAGAAGGAACCCCAGCAGTCGAGAGGTGATGCACGTTCTTGTAGAACTGCAACATAATGCTATGATACAGCACAACAATGTTAACCAGTTTCAAAACCAGCACTAGAAACAATGAAGTTCATATTTGTTGTAGTTCGTGTTTGTGTTCAAATACCACATGCATTGAGCGTCAATGGCGTACAATGCCTCTGCAAGACTTTCTGTATGTCTGCATCTGCAATGCATACATGCAGAATGCATTGAGCAATGCTTCCTGGATCTAGCCTCGCGTTCAGTTGAATTCCATTACACTACTTCTTTATAATTATCTTACACAATGACTTAACACAGTAATTAGACGGCGATGAAGTACGCCTGAATCAGTACTTGTCTAACAATTATATGTCAACGCTATTACGCACAATGCGTGAACTATCGCGGTGAACTATGCGTGAACTAATGAATTTTCCCTCTCTTAACTGACTCCTGCTTTTGTCTCTCTCTTTCTTTCTCCTGTATATAGCCGCGAGTCTTATCCCACCAGGTAGTGGTTGTTTCGCGTCAACGCGACGCGACTACCGACGAGTCCTGTTTATAGCATCAATACAAAACAAATCGTTCACAAGAATACTTTTTTTTAGATACATTAGGTTTTTTTACCATTTTCTGTACATATTCATTCAGATTTCACTTGTTATTTATTTTGGATGATTCACATTATAAAGAGAGAAATTACATTTCTTCTCATCTCAGTCATCATTCATTCATTACAGATAACGCAATGCATCCCAGTCATGTAATCACCTGCACATCGAGATTGCACGTCGACGCCTTCGTCTTGCGCTGTTCGGGGGTTGTCTACTCTCTAGGGAAAACCCAGCACGCGCTCCAGCAAATAAATGCGATTATCTTTCGCGTGACTCCCTTGCGGCCCTGAACCCCAATTGGAGGAAGTAGAGACGAGCGCTGCCTTGGCCGCCGCAGCGGTAACGCAGGTGTGAGTGAGCGGGGACGCAACAAGAAGCGATTTCGTGTTTCAGATGGAATGTAAGGAAAGTCATGTTTTTATCAACTTTTAGTTCAGCTATCTACATGTAATGGGTAACTTCGAGCAGAAATTTAAGCTCTTGGAGTAAGTTATAACACGAAAATAGTTAGGATTCCAGAATGGACGTCACGCAATGTGGAATTCATAATAGTTTTGCGTAGGTGTAACTCGAACATTGTCTTCGCGTTCACCTGAACTTTATTCTGTAGTTTACGTCAAAGTTCAGTAAAAAATGAAAGGTAATCATGAATGTAAGAAGCTTGTGTTAAATATGTATGGCTAGATTCAAACTCTTAATTTATAGACGGTATGTACATACCTTACCTTGGATGGTAAATTATTCAAAATAGAAATTCTCAATCAACGTGCTTTTACGAAATCAATAAATCAAAATTAAAAACAAGACACAATTTTACTAGTTGAAAAAACGAAACTTCCAAACAACTTTTATTAGCTCTTAATAATATTATATATGACTTTTTATTGTTCATTTGTTAATAATTTTATCTCATTTAGAGCTTCGTCCCACAAATCGTGCAAGAGGGTTTCATTTCAAATGTTCTTTGGGTCTTCGCCCGATGAGGGCTTATAACGTGGTTATTTCACAGGTGATGACAACGTCGTTATTCGCAATCAACTGCTTTACTTATGAATGAATATCGCGATAATTTCTAATATAATATAAAGTGGCAAGCATAAATAAAATTGTGATTGCACACATCTTCTAGACAACGGCCACACAATCATCTAATTTCTATATGAGTTTTTGTTCGTTTAACGTGCTGAAAGTCTCATGAAAGAATAAGGCGCTTACCATTTTATTATTATTATTATTTTATATTTTGATGTTGTTTCTAGTTTTCTGTGAGTGTGGTGAATCAATGAAATATCTCTCAATTTTTTAATTTTTAATGCAATTTTGTCGTGATAATAGGAAATATGTAGTAAATTGATTAGTAAAAAAACTATACTTTCTAAATTACGTCCGTGAAATTACCTAACTTGTTCCACAAAACATAAATTGAAAAATACATGTACGGAAAGCTTGTAACGAACACCTAATTTCAATCTCAACAAACAATTTTGAACAAGATTTTTAAATTGCAAATAAGGAAGGGCAATCTTGACGTGAAACCTGAACCTCGAATTATGCGTATTTTATTTCAAATTTATTTGTCAAATATACACATATATACTCGTAATTTCTATTAATATCAATGCCCTACATTTTAAAACTATTTTAATTTTTTTGCATGCATCTATGAACAATAACAATATTCGTTGATGCTGTAAATTATGTTTTGTTTGAAATGCATTTTGTTGTAGTTTAGTGTTAGCTCTTATGACATAAGACGATCACCCAAAATCCTTTTTTTCCCTCAGAGATATTGTCCGAATTGAAAATTATTATCACTTTTCGGGTCACGCGTAAAATGTTGCATTATTTAAATATTACAAATACTTATAATTCTGAGTTACGAACTACTGAATACAACTACTGAAGCACAGAAACTAGAAAATTAAACATTAAAAATGTTTAATTTAAAAGTAGAGAAAGTACGTACATTAGCGAGTGCATTTCATACCAGCACTGACTAGCCAAATAATTAATACTAAAACATTCATTTGAATATACAATTTCTTCAGATTGAGATCAAAAATCCGCTAGGGTCATTCCAAACAAAATTATCCATAATAATAATAATAATCTGGATGCCAAATTTGGCTAAGAATGAGTTTTTGGTAAGGCATAACAGAGTTTGTTCACATATACATTGGCTTATAAGTAAAACTATCGGGTTCACTGTGAAGGAAAATTGGTATGAACACGAACCTAGTTCCGTGAACTCCAATGAGAAAGTCACAATCCTCTTTGACCAACCAATAAATGCTGACAGGACAATCAACGCAAATAGGCCTGACATTGTCCTGAAGGATAAGGAGAGTAAGGAATATCTTCTTATTGATGTTTTTGTTCCCAACGACATGAATGTTGTGAACAAAGAGGTAGAAAATCTGCTCAAATATAAATACCTGGCTATTGAATGTCAAAGAATGTGGGGACAAAAGTCTGCCTTATTATTATCGGAGCTACGGAACAGTGAGCAAATATATAGAAGACAATCTTCAGAAAATTCCTGGAAAGACCTATCTACTGATGTTCAAAGAATAGCCATTCTGGAGACTAGTCATATTACCCAGAAAGTGTGCACTTAAAAATTTCTCTAGGAGACGCAGCCTAAGGGAAGTGGAACTTCCTTGGACGCGTTCCGAAATACTTACCAGCTATGTTGAGAAATAAGTCCAATAAGAAATTCGCATTTTTTAAAACGTCGTTCTCCCTGTTCGTTATCTTATCATTCGAGAGTGATTTCAAACCGAACTTTTTTTATTGATCTGAAACCGTTTACATGTGGCGGCCATCGGTTTTCCCACACGCGTGTATTTTCTCGTTTGTAAGCTCATATCTCATGAACTATTTGTCTCATTAAGCTCAAACAAAAAAAAAAGCATAGAAAAGATCACATTGTATTTGATTAACTTTTGTCAATATATTGTACTTCTATGAGAAATATTTGTCTAAATTTGTATATCAAAATCGCATTATATTTTGGTGGGTATAGCATTACTCAAATAAATATCAAAGTTCTTACTTTTATCATTTACTTTTTATGAATTTTTGAAATATGATTTTTTAAAAATTTGGTCACTTTTAGGCATAAATATCTCCGACCGGCAACATACTAACACAATTTACTGAGTTTTGTGAGAGGTTTATAAAAATTAGAACACATCGTTGTATATTGAACTAGTAGAAAAGTTACGGTACCTCCAACACGAAGAAAACCACTACAAAAGAAAAAGTTATTTCTCATACATCATGGCTGGAAGGCTTTGATTTTCTATTGTATTTTACGATATGTAAAGTTAATACACTAAAATGATATCTTTGCAATGTTTTTGTTTAAACTTTGTAAGATAAGTAGTTCACAAGATTTGAGTTAAGAAACACGAAAAATCGCGCGCTGAGGAGGACAAAAGTGGCCGGTACATGTAAACGGTGTTAGGTCAATTTTTAAAACTATGAGTTTTGAACTCTCAAATGATGAGAAGAACAGGGAAAATATGAATTTAAAAAAATTATTGAACCTACACATCTGGACCATTTCTTATGGGCTGACCTGCAATGGAAATACAATCAGTTGTTACATTGTATAAAATTCTAAACCATTGTTATGAAATACATTATATTTTGTCATTTAAGAAGTTTTGTTATCTCTGATGTAAAATAATACTAAGAAGAAGAGAACGAGAAGAAGAATAAACTCTTTAAATACACGAGTAATACACGTGAGTGTATTGAAATCAAGCAAAGTGAGAATTGGTTGTGAGAAAAAGGAGGAAAGGACAATCCAATTTAAGACATCCCTCATGAGACTATTTATCTAAATCACAGCGGAATAAGGTTCGGGGACAGGGACAGAACAGGAGGGCTTGAAGTTGTTTACGAATAGCTGTTCGCGGAGCAAGATAATTGTTTCTGCCGTCTCTCAGACTGCGTTGACCTGCTCCTCGCACGACCTTCTTCTCTCCTCGAGAGGAATTGAGAAGGCGAAACGAGCTTAGAAGAAAGATAATCCCTATCACGAGAGAAATCTGTACATTCTTCATGAAATGAGATTCGTTTAAAATGTGATGTCACCCAAATATTACAATATATTATTATTATTATTATTATTATTATTATTTTTGTTTCATGTCTTATGGCGAGGTTCGGGTCATCTGGCCCGCTCTTCCACCTAACCGTGACTTGGGTAAAGGAAATAGGAAGGAGAGATGTTAGGTTGCCAGGGAACTTAAGACACCGAACCGATATTTCATTGGAGTAGGTAGGGAAAGTCCCAGCTGAAAATCTCACCTAGTTTGGCAGAGCAGAATTTGAACCCACGCTCTACCGCTCAGATTGGGAAGACTTCCACGAGACCATCGCTTCTTGTATATCACAATATTTTAGTATGATCTTTTTTCTTTTCTTCGTCCTTTTGCCTCTTGAGATATGAAGATTCTTCACAATGATTGTGTTCCATTGCCGGTTCACCTATCCTGTGATTTGCTGAGACCGAAGTGAAGGGGTGAAGGAAAGGATGAATTTTTGAGTGAAGGAGAGATTTAAATGGTTCGGAAAATGAAAGTTCTGAAAGGAAATCTGCAGCAAGACTCGCTACGTCCACAACTCTTCTGGGACCATACGGGATTTCAACCATGCATAATCACGAATTGTCCAATATTGTCAACTGACGAAAGAAAATCATAACATTTATTGATTTACTTATTATTCTTAATTCAGCAGGCAACCTCTCAATCAAAATTGAAAATCAATTTTTTAAATGTTTTTTAGCATATTAAGATTTAAGTGTATTTTTTTCGTTGATGACCAGAAAATTGTGTGTAGTTACGCTAGTGTGTAATGATTGGAAAGAATGTATTATCGATAGAATATAATCTTTTCTAAAAGCTAACAAGCATTAAAGGTGAACTAATTGGTTAAAAAATTAAAAGGTGTTGAATAAATGCGATTCTAATTATTTTTATTGGGCAAATTTTCTCTTTAGTAATATCTATTTTGTACGCTGTATGATTCGACAAAATATGATTTGCCTGTAGTTCGTGTATGTAAAGTGGATAGAATATGTATATTTTAAATCTTAATGATTATTTTACCTTTTATTCAATCCTTTTTACGAGAAAAAGTAATTAGATGGTTCGCTTTATGTATAGAATATTTTACATACACTAATAACGAAATAAACTTTTCAGTTCTTCGCGTTTTATAAAATCCAATTAGAAGGTTCATTGTTCAATTGCTAACAGCGAAAAAAACACATTACAATTTTTTTTTCTCAGATTGAAACGAAATGCAATTTTATGTACGATACTAATACTCGCTTTCAAACGGTGTATGGTCGATTGAGTTATAATTACTTATGTTAATAATTCTTTTATTATAAAGTAATCCGTAAATAATATTATAATATATCTAATACGTTATCAATCATCTTATTTAATGTCCGTTAATATTTCTAAAACGTATTTTAATATAAAATTCTTTGAAGTATTGTTATGCCCTACTGCAGGACTTTTATTTGATTTCCTCACGGACCCTACTTACAATATTCAAACATAAAATAATGTTTTTGTAGAAATAAATTATATTCTGAATACTTCCTAAGATACATGGAATTCGGTCACATATTCTTATTAACTAACGCCATTGTTATTAGCTTGTTCAGAAGCGCGATTCCTCCACATTCATATATGTAATTGTATGTTGAACCATATACTATTAATTCTAAATGAGAAGAGCAAAGCATATTTACTTTTTGTTCTATTCATACCCATATAATGAAGTGCGTAAATAGAAGGGAAGCAAGATCATCCAATTAATTTCAGAGGCGAAAGAGGTATCTGGAAAGAGAGGACAGACGTCGCGTGATTGGTTTACCGCTGTCCCCATCTCCGCCACTGACAGTGGCAGGAACAGTGACGATGGAATCGTGATTAGTGGCAGGGGCTGTGAGTGAGAACGTGCTGAACAGAGGGTAGTAATTGGTCGCAATCAGAGGGCAGGATAGGAGAAAGGCCGATTAACAAACAAAATCTAACAAATATACAAACAAAACCTTATTTTTATATATTGGTAAGATGTATAAGTTTAAATAGTTGGTAATAATGTTTATTTAATTTAATTATTGTGTTCATAAATGTTGACAAATTAAGTAATCTAGCTTATTTTTATTTTATTACTCACACATTTTAAAAGTTTCTCATGATAATATGTTCAATGGAGACATAAAGAAACCAGAATCGCGCCCAAGAAACAGGAGTTGGAAAATGATGTTCCGGATAACACTAGTTTATTTATCTTTAGCTTAGTACACTCATATCAATTACAGAACGATGGCTTCTAGCTCTACAAGCAACGAACACCTTTGTGGGTTATTCTTGGTTAAGAATAATTTTCAAGAATTATTCTGCATACAATCTCAAAATTATGAAAATATTGTTGTAATACAATATAAACCACCCTCCGTCAAACACCTCGTTCGCATTCGTATTACTTCCTTTTCTTTTACTGAAGACTTGCCACAATAATTTCCCCGAGTTATGTTTAGTTTCCTCAGCAACGCACACTTCCTCGCGAAGTCTCGTTTTTCCGTTCCACGCCACCGCTCGCGTCTAATGTTTTTTTTCCGCTGCACAACTTCGCGTTGTGGCTGTGCCAACCATTCGCGGTGTGACGCAACCACCGCTTTCACCTCCCTGACAATGCTCACGCCGCTGCGGGGCTGACCGATATATTATCTATGCCGGAACTACGATTCTTTTTTAAGCGGGCGTTGGAAGCACAAGCACCACGATGTTCTGGACTTTTCGTTTTTTTTTCTTACGACAGTCTTATTTGTCCGGTTTATTGAGGTGTAAAACGGTCCTAGTTGGAAAAAGGAGAAACTGACGAGTGAAAGAGGAGGGGGGGTACAGGAAGGAGTACAGAAGCAACCAATGCAATAGAAATGAAACTGAAGAGAAAGCAATAAATGATAGTGACAAGTCACAAAATATTGATCTTCGATTACGATCATCTGTTAGAACGTGGCCAAGGAGATTTTTCATTATTTTATTTTATTGAAGGAATGTGATATGGTACTCAAAACAACTCTAATTTTAAAGAAAAAAGATTTATCTTATTCGATGTTTCAATAAAACGTAAAACTAAATTTTCTTGGTTTCTCTCCTTTTTGTTCCTTTATTGCGGGGAATATAAACTATATGGTTTCCTTCCCGAAATTCTGGAACAAAGAATGAACTGAGCTGAAACGGAGAAAGCTGCCAATGTTTTTCCTCTGTGTTCGTCACTATTACTTTCAACTTCATTTTATGTCCTCTCACCCTGTCTGAAAATAAACTCCAAGTTTTTGGAAGGGAGATTTCTTTGTCTCATGTTTTTCGCCTTTTTACCAGCCAGTTTATTTTCTCTCTCCTAATACATTTACAATAAATGTTCCCTTCCTTTTGAAATAAACAATATCTAACGCGCTTTTAGATTACGAAAAGGTGAAATAAATTATACTATTTGGGTCTGTATATTAAATCTGTTATTCTTAAATATATCATTCGACCTTGAGATGAACTGTACAGTATATTTCGTATGCAACTATTCCAGAACATAAGGTTTCAATTCGTTTTTTTCTTTAGTAATCATAAACGAAGTTATCACATGTAAACCGCTGGGAATAGATATGTAATGAAAATAACAGTAAGAAGTTATTTTGGTTAAGATGAAATCATACCAAAATCTCAATTAACGGGATTAAAGTGATTTCCAGTTTATATCATAATTTATTTTTATCCTTCATTTTGCTATCTCTTTTTGAAGTATGTCTCTTCTGATTATTTTCTTATTACTGAATCTTCTCCCTTTGGTAAATGAATATACTACTTTACTGAATCTCAGCTCTGGAGATCACTCATAATTTTGACAATGGAATGCAATGCCTGGGACCACGAGTCACAGATTGCTGTCATTTTACAACATATCTCTCAAAGTTGTAACTCATTTAAGCATTTTCAGAGTTAAAAAAACAATATACCGTTGTCTTTGGTTTCAACATTTATAATGAGAAGTATTTTTTAAATTCATACACACACGGCAAAGGGAGGATATATTCTGCAGATCAATAAGAAAAACCTTGGAAATAATTTCAGGAGCTAGAATGCAAAACCCGTTGTACTCATTTGTAAATTTTTCACATGACAAAACGTTCGAATTTTACTTCAGAGATGGTGACTTGAAATACGTTTTTCATTTACTGAAGAAACATTTTCAGAGTCAGTACATGATAAATAGCGTACGTTTAAGTGCAAGATGTGTTCAAATATACAGAAAGCTTTTTGCACTCAAACTCTTAATTTATTATAGAATATCGACCGAACCATAACCATATAATTTCAAAATGTTGATCATGTTATTTTGGATATTTTTTCCAATAGCAAAGAAATCATTTAAAATGCAAAAGTCCTTTTTCGCGTTTTGGACATCATAAAATATCAGTGTCTATTTCATTCGATGCGTATATGAGTGCATTCAATCTGTCATTAACTGGAAAATACAAAACATTTTATATTTGATAAAATGATATTTCTAGAATACAAAATCCGTGTAAAATGATAACTTGGGAGTCACCACAAACGAATTTTATTTAAGATTTTGAGATTTCGTTCATTTTTTGCCCTGGGTTTCATGTAACTGAAGAAGTAAAGTAATTCCAAAGAAACTTCAAATATACTGAATGGAGTAAACTCGGGTAGAAGTTACATATAACTAAAAGGGAAAGTTCATAGTTACGTTTGATTTATACTGCGCGATTTATTCGTCATATAAAAATGTTGCCGAAAATTTTTTGAAATCACATTTTTCATTCAACAAACTAATTTGTTTGAAATTTTATATTATTCTTTTTGTAACATCGAGATAACCAACAATATTGTAACAATGTTAAGGGATAAGCAAGAAATTTGAAAGCAGAAATGAAAATCGAAGATTTTTAAGACAGAGAAATGTCCAATACTCTTCCATAAATTCAACCATACACATTATTTCTAAAATATAACTGCATTTCGTAAGTTTATGATTCCATTGTATGATGAGGGGTGAATCATATTTAAAAGAAAAATAAATTTACGCAACGTATTTTTGAACCATTTCTAGAACCGAAAACTATTCGATATGTACAATATTTTAAGTATTTGTTTTCTGTAATTAATAGTAAAAACTTGAAAGTTATATAATATAGGTTGAGAATGCGTTATGGGAACTGAACTCTAAAACCTCTTGCAAATTACTAGTATGATGGAGGACGCCTGTTGGCGCAGTGATAAGACTCCAGCCTCTTTCAAGGGGTCTCCAACCCCAATACGTAATCGTAGCCACAACCTAAATGAAGTGGAAGACCCGCTAAAGGAGCGCTCGCCTCATACCGGGCATAAGGAAGCGAAGCCAGTCAACACGTCTCAGACGCTAACGCGAGCGCCGTTACTATGTTACTCGTAGTCTTATCTGGTAACTCGCGAGACCCAGGTCTCGAGATGTATTGAAAGTCGATAGTCGATAGTGTGACACACGAACCGTACTAAGGTTGCAAGAACAACGCACACCGCGTGCTGGGAAGAAGTAGGCCAAGTTTCTATTCCGTAGGAACAAAGGATACAAGTTATGTCTAGGATTTGTTTTTATTATTCCTTTTTCCTACTAATGAGATGAGCCGTATCAAATATTCCCTTATTTTCCTAATTCAATTGTAAATCCATTTCTCGGTAAGGGATATAAAAATGACTGCATTCTATTTCTATTTTTATTTTCCTGTCTGAGTAGGGTCGTTACAACTACGAAACACAATTTTACGTAAGAAGATTGATTATTAGTTGCTTGATTTCCATATCACTATGAGAAAGGTGGGGTTAAACAGGATAATGAACCTCGGACATCCTGCTGTGGTCGCAGGTGTTCTGTCCACTACATCACACGCAAGATAATGAAATTGTTATTGTCAGTATTTATATTATTAGTCTACCAAGTTTAAACGTTTCATTAATTCAAGAGTATCACGCAGAGATTCGTAACAAATATAATCAATTCAATTCTTCAACTATCTCATATTAAAGCTTCCTGTGGTGTTGGCTCCATTTTATTTATTTTTCTATTAGAAGAGAATTGGTGTATTATTTCAAAATAAAGTTCTAAGTATTCTATCAAAATATAGTTAATTTTATTATTTGAATTTGTTTCAGTAATTTATAGTACAGTATACTACTAAGCGATATAATTCCTCCCAAAATTGTTTTAAATTAAAATAAAATATAGTCAGTCTATTAAATTTTTCAGAAAGGAAAGAGAAAAATATAATATGATAAAATTATTTTGTTCGTCGTTCTCTGGGATATTGCAATTTCACAAACACAGAAACGTCTAGTGACCTTCATGTAGTCTGTACCTGAGTGTGCAACAGTGACATAGTAATTGTCTCTGGTTCTCGAGCTCCCGTTGTGGAACTAATCCTGTCCTATGTCCCTCCATCCTATTTCTCCCCCGTCGGCTTCACCCCCGCAACAACTCAAGTCGTCGTCTACCATCCCCTGTTCCGGTGTAATTTGGTCCTTTACTGGCAATGCCTAAGCTCCAGAGCTTCCCTCCGTCGCTGCGACGCTTCTCACAACCACATAGTCACATTCGTTCCTCGTCCCTGCACTACAACACTGTTTTCCCTTCCCTCGGGCAGCGGTCCGTTCAATTAATCACCATTATGCTTCATTTACTTCATTACTCTGCTAGCCCTTCTATATCTACACATAACATCATTGATATATAATCTTGTATCCATCACCTCATAATAATGGTTCTAATAATGGAATCTAATAAAATTCTCAAATTTTAGGTCAGGCACATGTTTTGTCTCCGTGTTTTCTACAAAATTATATATTTCGGTTCCCATCATACTTAACAGAAACGTTACAATACTAAATTCTTCTAGATTTCAACAACAAAAATTATGCTGCATCCCTAAATGTCGTACAAATTTCCTAAATAAATTTTTCATTGGAGTCATAGCAAGATTATGGAATACTCTTCCTCCATATATTAGACATAGCAATTCGTTTCACATTTTTCAAAATCATGTGAGGAATGTTTTTCAATAATGGCATGAAAAAAAAGTGTGCACTAAAATAAAATTAAAAAATAGAATAAAGTCAAATTAAGATTTTGTAAAAGGGAATCATTGATGATTTGTGTTGGGTAAGCCAAATTTTCTTCTAACATCAATACTTTTAAAATATATTATTCCATTTCTTATTTTTATTACTTATATTCTAGTTTATATTGTATATTAAAAGATTTGTTTTTTGTTTTTCATGAGGAATATTTTATACAAACGCTAATCAAAATAGTATTAGGATTTTAAAAAAGCTTTGTTAGTTGGTGGTAGTAATACGAGCTTATTGGCGTTGTTCTGTTTGTCAGTTTTTTAAATATCAATAGTAATTCGGGTTTTTATATTTGAACCATATTATATTTGTAATTTAAATTTTCTGATTTATGTCATTATAATTGTGGAAAATTAATTGTGTTGTTTCTTGTTCATTATTCTATGTAAGTGGTTAGGCGGAAGAGCCGGTCAGATGGCCCGAGCCTCGCCACGTTATTGAGGGCATTATTATTATTATTATTATTATTAATTTTCGCACTATGTAGCATGTGTCAAGAATTCCGGATTTCTGTATATTGGTCAGTGTATTGGCTGCCCCTAGTGTTTCCAAATGGTGTTTTGTGGATTTCGGTATAATTCCTGTAGCCGAAATAACTATAGGTCGAATAATAACTTTTCCACCTTCCAGATTTTCTTGTGATGGCCAGTCAAGTTGTTCTTGTATTTGCTAATTTTTAAACTGTAAATTCTGTCTATATTGTGAGTCAGTGGGATGGCAGCATCAATTAGATGAATTTCCTTCTTATTTCGGTCTAGAAGCACGATGTCAGGGCGGGATGAGGTAAGGGATTACTATTATTATGTTCACCTGGCATAATTCATGGTTACCATGACTGCAAGAGTATACATATAAAATAATATTCAGATACGTACAACGTTCTAACCCCAACTATAGCAAAATACCAATCGTCTTTTGAAATAACAAGACATATCTGCTCACAAAAGGGTCCCTCTCACCATGATTAATTAAGTCTTGTAAACAGGGGCGTTACTACAGTTTATGAAATAACTATCGTTTTTGTAACTTATACAATGTTTCTGAAAAAAGACAATCATATAATTTTGTGATGTAATTTTAGATTGTTCAGTACACTCATTGTAAACGTAGGTTTCATGAGCAATCACTAAATATCAAGTTTTTCTAAACGTCGTACTAAATATAGCACTGTATTATCCCTTGTGAAATGCCATAGCATGTCTGTTCCTTCAAGCTGTGATAGCGACTTCTTGTCTTCACTACTTACAACACTCGAAGGTTGGAAGCTCGCTGGCGCAGCGCGTTTCCGCACCAACGACGTTGAAGACCTGCATTCAACGGGACACACCGCCACCACCACTCATTCAACCGTTCAGCTCATCTCTGGCATTAACTCCCTCTTTCTCTTTAACTTCAAGCATTAATGCCAATCAGATCCAAACTTCCTTACCTATACTCAGAAGGTTCATCTCGTCAACACATCCATCTAGAAGGCCATCGCGAGAATTGCCATCGTCAACGCCTTATGTCGTCGCACCACCACCCTCGCCTTCTGGATTAACATGAGTGCGGCGACCCAGTTCCGGACGAGCGCCGCACCCAGAGCTCAGCGGAGGAGACTTACACGGAATGCTGCTGCCGATGAGAGGGTGATTACGCTATACGAGGAAAAGAGGATGGAAGCTATGTAGAGAATGAGGTCGAGTGATTGGCGAACTAAGGAGGACAAGGAAAACAGCAGAGGGAAGACAGAAGAAATAACAAAGAAAAGAGAAAAAAGAAAGAATACCGGGCCAGAATTTATAATACGTCTTTTCCACAATTTCTATACATGTCTTTTCCACGTATTGAAGGAAGGGAATGATACTAGGGTGTTTCGAAAAAAAATGATCCTGCAGGTAACTGATGAAAGGTACTAAATTGATGGAAAATGATTTATAATTAATTAATTTCAAGTTATCGTATTATGTCCTTTGTTTCTTACGTCATAAATCCATACTCTTTTGTTTCAAAGAAACAGCAATGCAAGCTAAATAATGCACAAGGTAAGCAAAATAATGGACAAAGTAAAATATTTTAATGATTCTTGATAAAATAATCGAAAATTATACAACGAAAAACGTCTTGCTTAGTGAGTCTAGAGGTGGTATTTTGTCGATTTTGTAGGAACGTTCATCGAGTCACTAAAGGTAATTATTGTTTTTCAGTTCATACGGTACCCTTTTTTGTAAGTTAACTGTAACTTACTAGTAAAGCTTTTACTGCTAAAAAATTAAGATTTTTGATATTACTTTACTTGTATGATATTATGTCACAACATTCAAAAGTGGAAATCCTTACGCCTATGTGGAAAAAAATTATATGACGAAGGTTAATATACGACTATAATTTGAAATCAATATAAATGTAATGTTGGTCATATAATTCAGATATATTATTTAATTGAATTCGAGGTTTATTGTGATTTGTACAAATATATATGCGAATGTAAATATGTTTTTGTATATTGACAATTTTTTTATATTTATAACAAAAGAATTTTGCTCAGTATTTCTGTTTCTCGCTCCATACTGATGGTAGATTCGAATTCATAGGTAATTTTTTGTAAATAATTTAGGACTTGTTAGGACGAGTTAACATGGAAAGAGAATGTAACTAACATTCTGTATAATTATTTGAACGTGTACCTCTATTTAGCAACACTTTTTTATTGACCTAAAAGATATGGTACTACTTTCTCCCATCTAGTTGTCGGCAAGTTTCACTCGATTTCATATTTGGCACTAACAATGAAAACAAGACGTATTATCAGTAATGAATATTAAATGATAATACACAATGAAGTGTTACATAAATCACGCACAATTATCCACGAATATTGATTATTGCTTGACCAGAAAACTATGTCCTCAGTTCACTATCATTTGTTTGCTTCAGAGCTATCATTTGTCAGGACTAAAGCAGTCAGGCAACATCATTTTCAAATAAATGAGTCAAAAAGTTCCTTTTTTGATGTACTTTTAAGGCTTTTATCGCGAGTAGAAAAAGATGTAAGATGAAACAATAGTAAATCGTCAACACATCTTACAATGCCCAAAAGAACATTATTTCATTTATGTGAATTTTTCGTCTGGTTAAGAAGAAAAGGAACAATAATTTTCTGAGATATTAGAGTATTACTGTGTAAGGTGATGATGATAAATAATACAGGAAACCCAGTGATCATAATCACGAGGAACTGAGGTCTTTTATTTCTAGTTTTATCTGTCTACCTATAAAATGTCTTACGAATTCCATGTGATATAATGAAGTTTTTATTATTTAGAATTCTTCACTAAAAGATTTTGTCATTAGAAGAGTTGCGAATTGATTATATTAGAAACGTATCACTAATATTCAACTATGGAGACCACTTTATGGGTTAATCAAGAAAAAGTCTATATCCCTGGACTATAAATTCCATATCCTGTTAGTTATTGATTAAAAAACCAAACACTTTCCTCCCTTATTATATCGCTTTAAAAATAAGGTATTAATATGCTAATGAATATTACATACAAATAATATCAAGCCATTAATATTAATTAATAGTTTTACTTAATCGACAGTGAATAATGCCTATTTTATTATACTTAATATGGAGATTAAATATATATCAACACACGTACAATTTTATTGTAATAAAATACTTCTCCATAGTTTCCACACTCATTGCATTTATCATTACCACTATAAGTCTTCCCCTTTCCTGCTATATTCTGAATTTACATAGTAAACAACTTTAGGTTTTTGTGTACTGTCCCGTATTTTAAAAATATTCTATTTATCATTATAAAGGCTGAATAAAAACGATAAATTAATAACAAGTAAATAAAACGACACAATTTTCTAACAAGAGACACTATTTACATGAAAATACAAAATTAAAATTCCATAACGTTCCGATCTCAATTGTGAGTCATAATCAGTGTCGGGAATTTTTTATAGATATATTTCATTGAGTATTAAAATACTTCATTTATCGTCGGTGTTGCAACGTGTCATAGAGAGAACGAACATACCTAATGCAGATCTACATGAAAAAAACTTGAAAGTGTGTCAACGAGCAAGCACGATTTGACACGCGGAACTTCGCGCTAAAACCATCTTCAAAATCAATAAAGCGTATAAGTCTGTGTAAAGTGTGGTTGAGCCATGTCATCTTACAACAAACATGTGAAACTTCAATAGAGCTCGGCAAGCTAGCTTCAGAAACATCATAACATTCAAGTTGTCAGTAAACATTATTACCTTTTTCGTGTTCAAATCTTTTAGTATTAGTATCTTTACTTTCCAGAAGAACATTTGAAAACAAAAAGTAATAATTACGTATTACTTTTCATACAAAGAAATTGATAAATATCGTGTGTTTTGAATATACTACAAGTAATGAGAATTAATCAAAACTGAAGATGACTCGTTTGCCAACGACTACTTAGTGGGATAATCATATTCCGCATTCATTAAGTATAAGGAGAATACCATTGTTTAGCTAGATAAGATAAAAAGTTAACTGCGAGTTATTATAGTAATAGAATGTCAATATGTTTGTAATTTGACGCAAAAAAAAAATTATATATACAAATTATTATCGACCGATAGATTATTCTGAATATAGTGTTTGAAAATCATAAGAATTGAAATAACACTAAATTCACGATTTATTATTACAATAAAAATGCCCCTAGACAAAGACTAGAGAACCTGTATAAAAAATTCGCCTCTACCCCAAGGAAAACCGGAGAAAAATCCGGCCCAGGATGGGGCTACAGAATTAATGTACACAACCGTACTTATGTTGTGTACACATAAAACTAAATTAATATGAATCATAGGACACAACAATTATGAAAGAAAATAGTTTTTGAAATTGATATAAGTTATTTTAAAAGTACTATGGTGTGATAAAGTACAAGACGGATTTAACTTTTATTAAAATCAATAAATTCTTTTACAGTGTAGAAGCACTGGTGCAGGAGGTAGCTTTTAACCGCGGAATTGAAGAAATTCAATTTCAAAATATCTTTTATACTCTTGGGCAGGGAATTATATAGAACGATTCCCGAATGATATGGTCCTCTTTTGGTAAACAATGGTTGACACTCTAGTGCGATGAATATTATTTCTATTGCGAGTATTATGTTCGTGAACGAGACTGTTTTGTATGAAGAAAGGGTGGCACTTCAGTAATTCGGTCTTAACAAACACGATCGTTTCATAAATATAAATGCAGGGATTATATTTAAAAATTATCTGAACTATCCTCTCCTAAATTCTGAAAGTTTAATACTCTGACAAGTATTGCCCCTGAAGGTAATGCCGTAACGTAAATGGGAGTAAACATTTGCAAAATATACGAAACGGGAAACACGTGGACTAACTACGTTAACTAAGATTCGAAATGCATAACACAATTTGCTTAATTGGGAAATAAGATTGTAAACGTGACAATTTCATTTGAGGTTGTCTTGAATATGGAGACTTAGAATTTTGTTTTCGTAACAGTTTTTAATTGTGTTCCGTTAAAAGAAAGAGAAACCTGGAATAAAGATTTTATGATACTATTGTTAAATGACATAGACACTGTTTTGTCAGTGTTCACAATGAGACGATTTGCATGGAACCAAGTGGAAAGGTTAGACAAAACTTTTTGAGCATTGGCGTGTTTACATAGTAAATTAGTGTCATCAGCAAAAAGAACCATTTTGCAATCTGATGTGGATGATGACATGTCGTTCACATACAATAAAAAGAGTATAGGGCCGAGAATTGATCCTTGGGGTACTCCGCAAGTAAGTGACTTTGTTTCTGAAAGACAACGCTGAAGTATTTTATTTTTAGTATAGGATATTTAGACATGCTGATATCCATATTTTAAATGAGAAGTTAGCCATTGATGTGGAAGTTCACGAATGCCTAAAGAATGCAATTAGAAAAGGAGAATTTCGTGATCGATGGCATCGAGTGCTTTGGATAAGTCAAGAAACACACCCTGAGGATTTTCTCCACGGTCTAGAGATGTGGTAACATCGTTTAAGAAAGAAAATATGGCGCTTGTAGTGGAAAAGGATTTCCTAAAACCGTGTTGATCGTCANAATATGGCGCTTGTAGTGGAAAAGGATTTCCTAAAACCGTGTTATCGTCAGAGAGAATGTAATTTTTTTTAAGAAAATCTAGAAGACGCTTATAGAACAATTGTTCTAGGATTTTTGAGAAAGTGGGTATTAGAGATATTGGTCGGTAATTTCCAATATTAAGTTTGTTTCCTTTCTTGTGTAAAGGTTTCACTTTAGCTCTCTTAAATATTTTAGGAAACACCCCTTCCGTTAAAGAACTATTAAAAATATTTATGAGTGGATTTAATATAGCGTGGGACGAAAATTTAACAATAAACTCGGGTATAACGTCTATGCCTGTTGGAAATTATTTTTTTAATGAATTGATGTTTCTTATGACTTCACTGGCGTTAGTTTCGGAAGCGAATATAGAATTGGGTATGTGGGTGGATATAATTGGAGGACATTGATTTGGATATATTGAGTTCGTTATTTTTATTCTCGGTACATCTGAGGAATTAAANTGTCCTGAGGATTTGTTACGATTTTGCCATCGTTTAGTAAAGAAACATTTTCTTCGCGATTTTCAGAAGTTGACGTGTAATTTTTAACAATATTCTTTCTCTATTTTTAACAATAACTTTCATCCGGTTGTTCGATTTTAGTATATGCCTGTCATTTTCCATTACTTTAGCTGCATAAACTACTTTTCGAATAATAGTCTTGTATTTACGAAAATAATCATGGAATTTGGGTGGTTGGTTATAGACTTTTGAAAGTTAATATAAACGGCGTTTGTTTTTTGAAGAAATTCGTATCGCTTGGGTGATCCATTTACTCTATTTCTTTGTGTTAATTAACTTGCGTTTTATGGGATATCTAGAGTTGTAATGTTTTAAGAACATTGAGATAAATACATTGAATTTGTAGTCCGTGATTTGGCAATTATAAACAACTTTCCATGTTTCTTCATGCAAATAATTTATAAATATGGATTTATTTATGTCATAAAATTCTCTTGCAAACTTGTCAAGGCTTTTAAGTAGTTTTAGTTTATTATTAATAGTCAATACTTGAGCAAGGTGATCACTGTGTCCGGTGATAAACACTTCATAGAGATATGAGATTCCATTGTTGACGATAATTTGATCTAGCAATGTTTGAGATGAACCGGAGAGGCGAGTGGGGTCGTTTATCATAGTAATAAAGTTGAAGGAGTCGGTCAGCTTCTTGAATCGATTAATTGGTGAATGTGCAGAGTCGGATGTACTCTGGAAATCGATGTTGAAATCACCACATATAATGATAGATTTAATAGATTTATGTGTGATATGTTTTAAAATAATATCAAAGTTCCGAAAAATATGTCAGGATCTGATTGAGGAGGTCTATAAACACACAAAACAATAATACCGGTGGCGGTCAGATTAACTGCAGAAAATTCGAACACACTATCTACGCAGAAGTTCTCGTAGCCTGGCAGTGGAGAAGATAAAATATCATTACGAACGTAGATACACGTACCTCTGTGGGGATTTTTTCCTTTAAAATTTTGCCGACAGTAAGAACTTGCAAAATAATAATTAGAAATAGCAATATCGTTGATGTTGTTAGTTGAAAGCCAAAGTTCTGTGAGGCATAGCAAAGCGAATGGATTTTCGTGTACCGGAATTTCAATGTCTGTCAATTTTTTTGAAAGGGAATGGACATTACAATGAAATATAATTATTTTATTTTCGCAAAGAGTTTGCATTTCACGAGAAATGGATTCGACTTTAGATTGTGGAGGGGAATTTGAATTTGGTACAGCTTCTAGTTCCGGATGAAGCCCGCACACTGCACTCGAACTCGATTGTCACCTTTGAGTACCACATCGTACTCATGAGCGCAAGTTGCAACTGTGTATGGGGACGAGAGGAGATGTAAATGGAGGAATAGAAGACGTGGGAGATGAGGAAGCAGTAGGTGGAAGAACGAGGACAGGAGAAGAAATGGGTGTGGAGATAGGTGGAGGTTATGGTGATGAGATAGGAGCAGAGGGAGGTGGAGGAGCAGTAGATGAGGTAGCATCAAGATACGGTGTAGGAGTGGGTAAAAGGGCAGGTGGATGATGTGAGGTCAGATGTGAAGCTAGGAGAGAACCGAAGTGCTGTTTCCCAGACGGTCTCAGATGTAAACTGTTCTGGGTAAAGTCCTTGGCAGTCAGGTGTGGATGCAAATTAAAAACTGTAATTTTTGTGTCTGCCAGGTGATGTTTATGGAGATGTTTGCCAGGTTAATATCGTGGTTTATTTGTGGAACGATGAAGCGTGTAGGCAGGCAAGAGAATACTATGTTTGTGTGCTGAGAGGCCATTTTTGGTTTTTGTAGATGTTCAGACGTGTTGAAGTGACCACCCAAGTTAATATCGTTCTGTCCACCTATGATGATTACTGTGTCGGTCTCTGTGAGTTTTTTAGTGTAGTTGTCCAGTTCTTGAATAACTTCAGCCAAACGAGCGTTTGGTTTAAAGAAACCGGAGTCTGAGAACTGGCGAGGAAGGAATCGACGCAAAACGGAGAACATCTGACGACCGTGCGATTCAGCTAATACGCGCACGATTGATTTCTGCGTGGAAGTGTTGACTTCATCTCTGGGTAGCACTACTTTACGTGGTTTTGGGGGCTGTGTTTACCAGTGCGTGGTTTTTGAACAGGTTTGGGTACTGGACGGGAGGGGATGAAACGAGTAGGTAAGGGAAGATACATGGAAATGTCATCTAACACACTAAACCTATTCTGAGTGAAGTGTTTGGGTGGTGCATGTGTCGTTGGTGGTGCATAGTCGAACCGGGTGATAGGAGTTGGAAGGACGGCGAAAATTCCTGACAGTAGTGCAACCGCTGATCGTGTTCTTATTGACATCTTCCATCGCACTGATTCGTGTGCCAATATAATGTACCAAGTCACTGTACGCCTTCTGAAGATCAGTTTTGAATGAGTTGAAGAATGTGATAATGTCCGTTGTTGTGAGTTAGTTAGCAACTTAACGACAAGAGCAAATGAGAATACATAAAAACTTACAACTAACACTGAATGAAGGATATTAGTATAATAATATATTTATTACTGCGGAAGTTACAAATGCGATATTAAATAAATTAAATATACAAACAAACCGATGACCAAAATGATTGAAATAATTTTTTTAGTTCGACCACTGGAGGGTATTTAATTCGACAATTACTACTCTATGCCATGTTAAATTATTTAGGACGACAACTGGATATTAATTAATTGCGACGATAACTACTCTATATTATGTTAAAATGTAAAAAAAAATTACGAAAGAATCAAGAAAAACGTTTTGTAAAATTATGTAATAATTCTATGAAATTATGACGATGAAAACTTGGGTGCAACAATAGGGCAGGGTATTTATAAGTAAATAAACAAACTGACGACGAAAATGACACAAATAATAATTTAGAACGACAACTGCAGATAAATTAATTCGACAATAACTAAGGCAATATTATGTTAGAGTGTAATGAATAACTACAAAAGGAATCACGAAAACCAATGGTAAAATATTGGAATAATTGTATTTACAGCGACGAAACTTGAGCAGTGCAACAATAGAGTACGTTATTTATAAGTTAATAATGATTTAATAGTTTACGCACCAGAACATCTAAATACACCAAAATAATTTTTTTTAATGCAGCAAGAAGTTAAATATATGATTCCGTTTGTACTTACGTAAACTTTATCACACCTTTGAATGAAACACTTGAATGAAAACAATATGAAATTATATTCGGTCCGTTGGTTTTGAAGACCTTAGGAAATATTTTTAGTGTTCTTTCACTTAACACTCATACAGAACGAAGAATTTTACACTACAATGAATGTTAGGATCTAAATACAACTGCTGAATCACAAAAACTCGAAAAAATAAAATAATTAGAAAGATTAAACTGAAAAATAGAGAGAGCTCATTCACGACCGCAGCTAACGCCAGGAGCAGGCTAGCCAATCTAATGTTTTAATGTTTAAGAGCGTATGTATTTTACAAAAAACTAAAACGGATAGTTGTGATTTTGAATTGAGAATTACTCGTACAGTTTTGTGATATAAATATTTAAAGCAAAAATGAACGTAAACAGTGTTAACAGAGGTTTGGTGAAGTAATATAATGAACATGGCAATCTACTCTGCCGCTTCTCCTTACTCTTCCTGAAACAAGACCATCCTCGCAGACCAGCAAGGCTAATATTTGAGTTACAGCACCACACCAGCGCACGGGCGGTGATTTTACAAAGCTTTTGTCACGTCACTGGTCACCTTCCCGTGTCCAAACTGTGACGCACTCTGGATTTCTTTACAATACTATTAGCAAAACCTTATATAAAAAGTAATAATACGGAAGTGGGAGTGACTACGGACATAATTTTTTTTTATACGTAAGAAAAATATTTGTTTGTTTGTATGTCCTTTGTGCGCGCTCCTATATACCATTCATCCGATTCATGTGATCCTTTTTTAAATTCATAGATATGTTCTTTGGTAGGGTGTGTGTATGTGTCTTTTACCTTTAGGTATTACAAGAAATAGGCAATAACAAAAAATAGACGGTCAAGTCGGGGGGAAAAATCAATCTTCGCAACCGTATATTCACTTACGCTGCCTAAACGGTTAGATGACAACTATGAAAAGCAATATTGTTCACCTCAAAGAGTTCTACAAAAAAAGTCCGCGACAGCATATGTAATAGGTAATAACAAAGGTTAACACATATTATCGAAAAAAGTTATTGAAAATAAACGTGTAAAATTATTCAAATAAAGAGAGTATTTATGTAGGGAAAAAAGGAGTCCCAATCCAATTGAATGCATTCCGTGCATTGAACGGAGATGAAAATTGCCTTTAAATCCTAAAATTTGGGCAAATAGTGTACATTCATCACCCGTTTTAGTTTCACAAGCAACCGCCGTCGCCTCTACCCGTGCAGTGCGTTGCCTCGGGAGGACGAGGCAAGCAATCGACTGGCGCGCTACCCTCATGAGGTGCTTCACGTGAAGCAAACATCTTTGACTATTCTCAAGTATAAAGAAAAGTTAAAGTGCAACGTAACACAAATACCAGCACGAAGGCGGGTAGGGTTGCTAGTCAATTATAAATGTTTGCAAAAACGCATTCTTTCAGAATTAGTACTACTAGCTCAGTAATCTTCGCCTGAATTGTGTATTTTGAAAATTTGGTTAATAATTTCCCGTTTTATAACCCATTATTTCCTACATAGATCAGAATACTGCGCGACAAAATAGTTTACATTCAATTTTTGTATTGGTGTTATGGTGCAGCGGTGAAAAATGTTTATTGGCGTTATAACATGCACGATATAAATTCATGTTAACTACTACCATATTGCTATAATGCAGGATATAAACTCGTGTTATCAACTATTGTTAACCAACTTTCACTACAATTTTTGAATAATATTCGCACACCGTGACGATATGAAGGGCCTTCTCTTACACACCAGCCCTCCAGGAGTTGTCTCACGACCCTTAACAGTATAAAATATAATGAAAGAACACTAAAGACAAAATATTTGGTCAATAAGGGCAGTTTTTGGAAAATGGGGAGAAAGAGCATCCCGATGAAACTTAAAGAAACAGAAAAAAATATAATTTTTGTCGGTCAAGTAGAATATACTGAAGAATCGTTATATACTATACCGCTCTTTTAGATGCCAGGCAAAAAGTAGGGCAGAGGAAGGGGGATATTCCATGCCCAGAAGGATATGAAAATAATCCTTATTTCCATCTACTTTCTTCTTTCTCATTCACTAATTCTGTGTCCTTCACATACATGTATATAATCATTATACATGTATGTGCATGACACAAAATTAGTAAGTAAGAAAGAAGAAAATATATGGAAATACGGATTATATCATAGTTCAGTANGAAAGAAGAAAATATATGGAAATACGGATTATATCATAGTTCAGTAAATGCGACTTCTGTAATAGTTGTGATAATATTGGTTTACAATTGCATATAACAACTCTGGTTATGAAATAAAATAGTTATATATTTCTATTTGTGTGGTAGGTGTTTTTTTTATATTTTTTTATTTTATGAATGAATGTAATTTGGTAATTTTGTGATTGCCGCTACAGACCATCTAGCTAATTTGTACTTTTATGTAATTAAATCTATTTATTGTTTGATGTCAATTATACCCTGTAAAAATAATATAAAAGAAAACTACCTTATTATAAATTTATGTTGCTGCTCTCTTGGATATGTCCCATTTTGTAACTAGAGCGCAAAGCGTAGAGGGAGAGACTACTCCTGAGAGGCAATGTTCACTAATGAACAGCTGAACGCTGCCCGCAAACACCACATGACTCTTCACTCGACTGGGTTCCATGCTGCAATAAAAATGCTCCCGAGACACACACGTCGCTTTGATAAATTATCCTCGCATCTAGACGTGCTGCACTCCCTCTACGACACCTGTCTACGCGAAAGATATCCACGCGTGCGCTCGCATATAATATTCGCACACAAAACAGAGTATATAGTAATGATTGCATATCCCGAGGTGTTGACCTATCATCGTTCAATCCTTCTCCGTACGTCACAACCCGCTCTTCACATGACAGCAGCTTGTTCATCAACTCTTATATGAGTGAAGTGTTTGGGTGGTGCATGTGTCGTTAGTCGAACCGGGTGATAGGAGTTGGAAGGACGGCGAAAATTCCTGACAGTAGTGCAACCGCTGATCGTGTTCTTATTGACATCTTCCATCGCACTGATTCGTGTGTCAATATAATGTACCAAGTCACTGTACGCCTTCTGAAGATCAGTTTTGAATGAGTTGAAGAATGTGATAATGTCCATTGTTGTGAGATAGTTAGCAACTTAACGACAAAAGCAAATGAGAATACACGAAAACTGACAACTAACACTGAATGAAGGATATTAGTATAATAATATATTTATTACTACGGAAGTTACAAATGCGATATTAAATAAATTAAATATACAAACAAACCGATGACCAAAATGATTGAAATAATTTTTTTAGTTCGACCACTGGAGGGTATTTAATTCGACAATTACTACTCTATGTCATGTTAAATTATTTAGGACGACAACTGGATATTAATTAATTGCGACAATAACTACTCTATATTATGTTAAAATGTAAAAAAAATACGAACATTTGCGAATATTCGCACACAAAACAGTATATAGTAATGATTGCATATTCCGAGGTGTTGACCTATCATCGTTCAATCCTTCTCCGTTCGTCACAACCCGCTCTTCACATGACAGCAGCTTGTTCATCAACTCTTATCTGAGTAAAAAATTCACTTGTTTGGATAATCGTAATTCATTTTAGTAAACACCGTGATAGGATTGAAGTTTGGTGTCTTCACAATTTTTTATTACTTATTATTACTAAATAAAACGAAAAATTACATTAACTGTACATACGGACTGAAACACCTGAACCTCGGAAAGAAAAGGGACCAATATGCTTTTGATAATAACATGGACCCTTACCCAATCAAATATGTTGGCCTTTACGTTATATTCTATGGTTGACTTTGTCCTTTCTTAAGAATTAACCTCGTGCGACAAATCGTATGGAGAACAAAAAATTGTTTTGAATATTGTCCCTTTTCTTCTCTAAGTACATAATTGAGTCTAATGAATTGCTTTGATTTACACATATTAAAAATGAGTAGTATAATTATTCCAAAACTCATAAATCGAAGGACTGAAGGAATAAATTGTGTCTCAATTAGATAAAATGCTCGTATTGAGTGGGAATATTATATAAATTTAAAGTAGAAGTAAGAGTAAACAAATTAAACAGATGTTTGAGATATAAATCCCAGGAGATTAAAACATTAATATTTCCATGTATCATGCATTGAATTTTCCGTTTCCGTTTGAAAAATGTATTTGCTGCAAATTGAATGTGCACCTTGCAAAAACATTTTAAAAGTTTCATGAGATAAATATTATTATTAATGAGTCATGTGACCGTGGCGGCATGCAAATGATGCCTCGACTCCATAACAATATATTAATTCATAAATTCAAAGAATGTGGTTATGTTAGCGGTAAGTGATTGCACACATATAAATGTTTCGTTTTATACATTGGGTTATTCACGAAATTATATACAATATAGATATTAACCCATTAACGCCCAAATTTTTTAAATCCTTAATTCGCTTAATACCTGTACAGTTAATCATAGGATGTTGTATGACGATAAAAATGAGAAAAAAAAGTCATTTTTACATTTCGTTTATCGATAATAAGCCGATCTATAAATAGATCGCTGGGCAGATTCGTGAAGCATTGGGTATGCAACACGCAACACACAAAACAATTTTATAGTAAACTGATTATAAATAATCCACTGTATTGTTATAAAACTTCATTTCCCTTTCTGATGCAAACAATACGTCTTTTTACAAGATTTAGTCTTGTTCAAAACATTTTTGACACAGTAACATTGCATTTTGACAGAATGTCAGAGGTCATCACGGACTGTTTTGAAATTGGCAGCGTCTTTGACCTTTCCTTTCCCCTACATAATGGTCCATTCCATCGAAGCGCATTTATAAATGCACATTTCTTCGAGATGTCAACGAGGTGTGCCGCATACGGCGACGAATGTACGTAAATCTTCTATCATCACATTTATGTTATCTTTCAGAATGCAAATCAATACTTTAGCAATATCATCTGGGAAATTCTACAGGGAAGCCATGGCTTGTAAGCCAATCTAATCGGTTTCCCTTTTATGAATTATTTTTTCCTATTGAGACGATCATTATGTTGAACGAGAAATTCTGTTCGAAAATTCCAAACCGCTGAAATTATGCATAAAGGTGACTAATTCCGAGAAATAATCTATGTTCATCATGACTGAAAGTACAATGTCAGCAATTGTTTGATGCAGTCGCGTAGTTAACAGACTCTAACAAAATATTCTCTAACATGTCCTCATAATACAGGGTCATCTCCGTTGGTTGTAATGGAGCAAAATCCTTCAGTTTTTTCAGTTTATTTTCAGTGTCGCGGGTGCCAGATTTTTGCTTAACCCCTAATGTTGTGTAAGCCGGGCCTGATTTTTGTGAGAGGTATTTTCGCTATCAGTTTATTTCGTTTGATTTAGTCTTTCTCCTAATAGTATGAAAAACGATACGTCAAAAATGAATAAGTAAATACATTTACATTCAAAACTTATCGATCATAACTATAGTATATAAACATATGGTTCTTTTTCATTTTGTGCACTAGTGGAGGTCCTTGAACATCATTTTCAGTCGAGTAAAATAAAGCATCATCTGTAACTTTATCACCGTCCGTCACTGCGAATAATAAAACAAAGTGACCTTACCAATACAAAAGGGATGCACATAAAAGAGGTCTTCTCGTATATATTTCTCGTATATCTCTCGAAAAATGTTCACACAGAATATACACTATGTCGGAACAAAGGACACATAACAACCGCTCTATGACTTCTACGTACGGCAGCTGCGAACGGCAATGCTCCTCAAGTTCCCTATTCCAGAAGCGTAGAGTACCCAGCAATCTATAAATAGATCAGTAGTATTTGGAAAATAATATCTCGGGTACCATTTCGCAGAATTACTCCTATCTGGTATAGCAACAAAGAGAAACATGTTTAGTAATACGCAGAAGTCCAAAATTCTAGAAATGAAAAGTTTTACTAACTCAGCTCACGTAAACATACATTTCTGCGCAAAGAGTCTGACGACGACTTCATTATTTTATTTTTTAAGGTATCAATAATTGTACTTAAAACACACGTATTAATTCCTACACATCTATCAAACTTCAAAATACTTAGAACATAAGTCCAATTTTTTTCAAAGTAAAGTTAGTCGTAAGAAATATATAACCATTCTGGCTGGTCTATAAATAGATCGCTGGACCCATTGGTTAAAGAGGTACAATTACAGCTTCTACTCCTATAATTAAATTTATGAATATAGTTAAATATAATTAACATTGTAACTATAATAAATTTATTTATCATAGTACAATATAATTGAACCATATCAACATATGTATATTGTAAGTTTAAAACGTTTTGTCGTTATAAAAATTTCGTTAGAATGTGTCGAGTATTATTTACATATACAAAAACCGTATTTGTTTTAAAACAATAGATATTCATGTAAATATGTTATTTTTCAATATTATTCATTAAATACCGATCAATTATTTATATTTAGTAATGTCATTGACTTTAACCAATAAATGTAAGGATAAAGTTGGGGACCAAATCAGCTGAGA
Source organism: Laupala kohalensis (assembly GCA_002313205.1). Taxonomy (NCBI): domain Eukaryota; kingdom Metazoa; phylum Arthropoda; class Insecta; order Orthoptera; family Trigonidiidae; genus Laupala; species Laupala kohalensis. Next base: position 110,433 of record NNCF01139330.1, read on the forward strand.
GAAATTTCTTCTCCTTTCATACATACTTCCTTAGAATTTCTTCTCTATTTGTTTGGTCATTTCAAATATGTTTAATCTTCATCCAAGTACCTGTTAATGTGATTCAAAAGACTTCTCCGTCTTATATACTCTATTGGTTCATCGGTGTACATTGTTGCCGTAGTACCCACTTTTCTTTTGCTCATTCTCCGTTTCATTTAACTTTAAAACTCTTTTAATTGACAGCTTCTATATTTTGCAAGACCAGGAGAATGTTGCCAATTTACCTTCTTCCGAGCGTGAAAGGCAATTAGGCGATATGCGATGAAATGGGGAAACGAAGCACCTCATTTCTGTGGGGAAACTGGGAAGCGTAATTTGGAGCATTTCTGTCCAAAGATTCCTCGTGGAAATTTAGGGAACTACCATCAACTAGAGCTTTTCTGTACGAGTAGAAATACAAATCCATTGGCCTTGACGTGCAGTACATTTCAAAGTAGAGAGTAGAGGAAATCGTGAGTGCAAGATTTGCTTGACTTAATTTCTACAAAACTTGTCTGTTATAGAATAAAAAATTAAGCCAGAGATGTCATTTGAAAACATCAATGAAATACAAGATTCCATTTTATGACAGTCGTAATGTGAAATGATTGCTCAACAGAAACTTAATTGAATTTTTCATCCATTTTACATAGATTCAGTGCTGATAAATTCCGTAGCTACATAAATGAAATTCGTCCATTTTGGTGAGATTATAGCTAGTCTGTGTAATAATCATGAGATAGGCATACTCATTTGTTCCATGCAATGAGATTCCAAATGCATTTGCTAAAAATAATCGTCATTGTATACTAACTCCATTAGTTACATTTAACTCACTCTATTAAAAATACATCCGAAAAATATTATTCAATATACTTTCTATAAAAGTAGTTATTTTTAAGAGAATGGTAAAATGAGATTAATATAGTTACACGTCCTTTAACTTGCCTTAAAGATGTACCCATTATCTCTGATCTAGAAACTATACTCTTCAAGATTTAAAATAAATCAATTAGTTGTGGCCATTTTGAGATAATAAATTACAAAATACCTATATGCACGACATTTTTTGTTTCATGACAAGTAAAAAATGATGTGTGGTTTCGACATAGACATAAAATAGAAATAAATAACGTGTTTCGATATTTGTCTGGAAATTTAGAGAATCAGTCCCCCTTATCGGAGGGTCAGATTATGACGACTAAGGCTCGTCGCATATTATGCCCACGAAACGTGAGTCCACGACTTGGATGATCTGTAAAGCAGAATCTTATGAGGTTCGCAAAACGGTCGCGCTGGCACGTCAGTGAACGAAACACAGTTTTTCTTCCCCGTGATATGCCAGAAGGGACGTCTTTGACTACCTACGCGACCCGACTCTTCTCATCCCAAAGGTAACCGATGCCGGTGAGATATTGTGCTCATATTTTCTCCATTGTAGAAAAAAATGATTTTATTGAATTATGAAGATTCACATATATTTCGGTATTTTTATACCTACGTAAAAATAAAGAATGAAACCAAACACGACGTAATTACATTAAAGAATCAAGTCCAAAATTAAACATAAAATACGTATTATTTTATTTATTAATTATAGCTTTATACGTTTTATATTATATATATATATATATATATATATATATATATATATATATATATATATATATATATATNATATATATAATAGCTTTATATATCCACCCACGTTCCCCATTGTATGTTCACTTCCGAAATTAACGCTAGTAAAATCAAGAGAATCATCAGGTAATTAAAAAATGCATAACATTGATGATATACATGAGTTTATTGTTAATTTTTTGCCCCCGTTAAATTCACTTATTAAATATTAAATCCACTCTTAAATATTTTAAATAGTTCTTTATCGGAAAAGGTGTTTCCTAACATATTTAAGAGAGCTTAAATGAAACCTTTACACGTGAAAGGAAACAAAATCTATGTTGGAAATTATCGACGAATTTCTCACTTTATCAACATTTCTAGAAAAATTGTTCTATAGTTGTTTTCTATATTTTTATAAAATAATGACATACTCTCTTACGATCAACACGGTATTCGGAAATCCTTTTCCACTACCAGCGCCTCCTTCAAAATTGCATAAATACTTCTTTGAATATTGCATTCTTTTGGCATTCGTGGGCTTGTACATCAATGGCTAACGTCCTATTTAAAAGAACATCTGGAAATATCCTATATTAATAATAATGCTGTCAAGTATATTGGTGCGTAAGAGTTACCGGGTTCCAGTCAATGGCACGATGAATCTAAAGATGAAAGTTGACGACGAGGGTATTTTTCATTTTAGGTTGTAACGAAATTAAAGCTAATACTTGAACATTTTAATGTTACATAGTTTTTAATGGGTCATAGAGTACTACAGCGTTAATATTACTATTAAACAGAGTTTGCTCATTTCTATACAAATCAGAAATAAGAATACTTTGAAAGACTGAACCCTTCACAAATAATAGTTGTAATAATAATATTTATAAAATCGAATCATGACATGAAGTCTAAAACACCGCAGAAGAAAAATGCCGTATACATGCATTAAATACGGTTATCGTAAAACATTTCTACTACTGAAAAGAAACGTTCAAGTTTATCAAGTACTCGTCTTATGTGTTAAACTTAAATCACTGAGTACCTTTGATAGTGACAATGTCGACCAAATTATTCCAACGTAAATTTAATAAAATTTGAACTAAATAATTATTACGTGAATTTTAAAGCTCCTGGTTTGTGTTGAATTGGTTATTTCGAACACTACGATGAGAAAGTATGATACGAACGTACGTGTGATTAAATTGAATGATATTCTTCTTCATATTATTTCGTGAAAAAAATTCCTTCGGTATCATGATCGATGGATTGGATCTCGACGCCGTCAGCCCATTCCTATTACATCTTACGGCTATTATCGAAATTTCTCCGGAGGGGTGCTATACTGTGGGAGGTAATCTCGTCGAAAGCTGTAGGGGATCGTGGAATCTGCTCACGATCAGCCGCCCGGTTAAAGCCGTTCAATTATGCTAATGCATAGCAACCTCTGCCCCTCGCTGCCTTGCCTCATGGGACACATTCTATAATGAAGTTATGATTGCATAACATTTTTTTTTCGCGTGAGAGCTGAATCCGGTTAGACGGAGCGTACTTTCCCTGTAACCGACCGAAGAACACGAACATCGGCGTAATCATTGAACTACAGGAATGGAATTGTATAGCTGGTTGAATCAGGGTTTGCACATTTTTACTTAATGGACGTCATTGGTGAGTTTTAATTTCGGGATGGAGGAAAGGATTTCAAACTTTATTCCCATAATTGTAGGTGGAATTGATTTATTTCCTTTCATATTTTTCACTCTCCTCACATTCCCATGTGCATTGGAGTACTAGAATGAAAATATGATTCTCATTATTCAAATTTTGTTCGTTTACAAAAATTGTGGGTTATTTCAATTGTTTTCTTTAACTTAAGAGGAAGGAATATTAATATTCTTCAATGCATCTGAAATTGTACACTATCATTGGATATTCTGTAAAAGTTTTACTGAGTATGAAGATCAAATTTTAGCAACACTCAATACATTCTCATAAAATAATATTTTTGCAAATCGTAACAAGCCCAAAATTAACAAAGACTAAAAAATCCTAAAAGATAATATTAATTAAATTTTCATTAAGCTGCTTGATCGTCTTAAAACTTTAATTTACGAGTGAAAATTTACGCAACAATGTATTTATACTTGATTTTAGTTCAGAGTCAAAGATGTCACGCAAAGTGATTTTGAAACCACCTTGGCTAAAATTAATTAAATCTAGTCTACTTACTGTGATGAATTAAATTATTAAATGTTGCAAATGTATTTTTTAAATTTCAGACCATTTGAAGGTCAGTTAATATACTTTAGCTTTCTTCCATTAAAAGAATTTTTCAAAATGTTATAATATACTTTCCATCGTTTTTATATGTAAGGCAATACTGTCATGGAATATTAGGGGAAATGCTTTTCTGTTTCAGTCAGTGTTGTTACCGGGGAACAAAAAATAAATATTAACTTTCAAATTTAGTTTGAATATCCTCCTGAGTTCTGATGATTAATGATATTATGAAACATTTCTTTTTCATGTAAATCATGAATGTTACGAAAATTGAAGAAGTCCATTATTCTTGTTATTTATACCAAACAGATAGTATTAGTAAAATTATCCTTTGCGTTTAGAAATTCAGACCTTCCTGTTGGTTTCGTTACGTGTGCACAATACTGAAAGGGGAATCATGCTAATTACATTAGTTAATCGGTAACAGCATAAAGTCCCATCAATAATTAAATAAATCGAACAGTTTCTGTAGAGATGGTTCATTGATTGTTATTGTCATTAGTGTTGATACGCTATTTTAATGTTTTCTGAGGTTTAGAGGAAGATACCAATAATATCTTCCTGAAATATTTTTTTCCTTTTAAGAGGTGAATACATTGGGTTATATCTGTTTATATAACTCATGTTACAATACCAAAGAAAATATTGCTTTCCTTCCTGATTACTTTATGACTGCAAACAATGTCATCTTCGAAGTAAGTAGTGCATACTAATCTTACTCTTACATACTTAGCTCTTACTAAACAAATTTCTTGCTTGTCTTTAATGTTCTTGATAGTTTGGACTGATTTTGAGATTTTATCATCGTTATAAAGTAGTGCAAAAGAAAAATGATGTACACCAAGAATAGTGTGTAATTCGTATGTATGTAGAATTAGTTTCGGCTTTAGCCTTCGGCAGTTACGTAGATAATCAGAAGCAAGCACTGCACCATTACATCAACCAATAGTTTGCCACTTGCTTTAAAAACATTGATATCATTTAATATTAAAAATAATTATTAAAAAACAACAATCGATTGGAAATTGCAACACATTTATATGCAATTAAAACAAATGAATTATTTTACATTGTAGAAGTCATGGTTTAGTTTTAACAGAGGATTTGAAGATACTAAATTCAATAAAATATTTTATGTCTTATAGTGAATGGTTCCTAAATACTACGACCAATTTTCTCAAAGAGTGGTTGACACACTCGAATCATGTCGACAAAATTTAATTCAAATAATAAATTTTTCACCGTAGGATTTGAACCAGTGATCTTGTAGTTATCTGCTGTGCCAATTAAGAGGCAATGTGAATTGGAGTTAATATTGAAAATATTTCAATACAAATATTTATGATTTTAATTACAAACCTATCCATGACCAAATGAACTAGAAAATGTAAATATTTTTATTGTTATTTTTGTTTTCCTCATTTAAAAATACTTGTTGTTTTCAGACCAGATTTTAATTTGCCAACCGACAACCCTTACACTTGGCATAACCTATCCTTGCAGGAGAGTACCCAAGTTGTTTTGGACCTAATGGATAATCAGATTCAGAAGACTGAACCACTGTTGATATCTCCCCTTCTCATGGCAGAAGACCTTGTTAAAGAGACCAAGTCAATAATACCTGACTTCGTTTTTCAAAAAGAACAAAATAATAATAATAAAAAATCAAAAGGAAAATATTTTCTTTGTGTTAATAGCACTGACACGAGTGGTCGTGATGCTAGTGATACATTCACTGGTCAGATGTGTGAATCCAATGTTGAGCGAGAGGAGAAAAATGATGAAACAAATGTCGGGCAAAGTAATAATGGCGGTTCTATACAAGAAAAAATCACTGGACACGAGAAATGTAATCCAGATCAGTCAACAGCACTTATAAAATACGAACAAGAAAAATGTGAAAATAGCGAATCCAAAAAGAGTTCAGATGGTGAAAATGCAGATTCTACGACAAAACTTGTAAAATTACTTGAGAATAATATTGATACGATATGTCGTTGCTACCCATCAATCATCCGAGAGTATCAGTTTCATGATTCCTTTAAATCCTCAGCAACAGAATGCACGTCTCCTGAGATAAATATCATTAGCCCTATTGAGGAACAAACCTGGAAGGAATTAGGTGAATTACAAAAGAATTCTGTATCACTGTCAAATACATCAAACGGAGCACCTTCACAGCCACCGAGTAAACTATCAAGTACAACCGGCGGAAAAGATACGAAGATTCCAGGACGAAAATTAAAGCAGTTCAAGCCTGTGACGGTCAAACACTTAAAACGAAAAAACGCTTCTGACAAAGTAGGGAACTTGAAACCGAAGTCTGGAAAACCTAAGGTATTTAATATAGAACGGAAATCTTCATTTGTCAAGTTGCCTCCCATTTCCCAAAGAAGTAAACATGTACAAGCCGATAAAAACAGGGAAACTTCTCGTCCTGTGACGAAATCTATTAAAATTTTACGAAACAATGACGAGCTCAGAAATCAGAAAATTTTAATTTTACCCGTGGTTACTCCACAAATTCCGTCACCTACTACCAAAGCGAGGGATAATTCAAAGATTTCAAGTGCGAATAACGGACGGATCGGAAAGAAGTCGCCTGCATTAAACGATATCGAATTGCAGGAATCCGTGTCTATAAACCTAAAATCGAAAAAAGGAGTGCAGTTTCAAGCAGCAGTTCCTAGTTCAGCGTTACACAATACACGAGACGTCAAGATTTCATTTGAAAATGTTCTGAAGCTCAAAGAGAGACCTCCCCGGCATCTTCCACCTCTCTCACCACAAATTGTATCTGCGGCGCTATCACATAAACCAATTCTACCTGTTAACACGTATAAGTGCGGAAGAAAGTGGTTGGACCCGATTTTAAATACTACACTAAATTCTTTTTCTTACTCCTCATCGCCTTGTTAAACGATATTAGTTAATTAACATTTATCCGAATCGATTAAGAATCAATTTAACAGAGTCAAGCAATATTCAATCGTCGAATCAGAATATCGTCAACAGTTATTTTAATCGACAAAAGTTTTATATCGCTATTATAGTAACATGAAATAACTTATACATCTGCATAAATATACTTATTTCATTAGTATTAGTAGTATTACAGTATTATATAATATTTATTTTTAAGAATATGACTCCCGTATTTGTAATGTCGACTTAAATTATATTTATTTTAAGTTGATATATATCTTTGTACTTATACAAATAAAGTAAAAAATGAAAAAGATTTATTTAGCGAATTCACTCTTTCTCTGCACATCCGAAGCTTTCTCTTGTGAACATCATAAAGGCGGTTCCAGACATTTGTCATTCCGCGATCCCAAATGACGAAGATCGCTTGACAATGTTCGCCATTGCTCGGTTTCCTTTATGTGCCTAAAAGACCGACACGCTGCGGGTATTTTGTTCACATATATTTTGTGTTTAACACGTCCGGTTCCTTAGTTCATTTACGAACTACTTACCAAGACTATGGTCGCACAACTTACATCGAAATCACATCTTAACATTCGTACGCATTTCTTACCTTCGGGACATTCTAGTTGAGGTCTACAGTGACATCTCGGGACTAATACGTGAGCTCGCCGATGATCAAACATAGAGCCATGCCGAGGGCAAGTTCTCTCTCCATGTTACGAGATCCGGACTGGATCTTCGACCGTTCGATGGGTAACGGCCCGAGGCGCCCTACGTTTGCCTCTCCCACCTATCCGAGACATCCGTTCCATTTGACCAGCTGTACCTAGGATCTGGGCAGGGTACGAGTCCCGGCACTCAAGGTGATAGAACACAGTACACCCCCCGCTGACAGAAAGGTTACCCACTCTACGACGGGTCCGTCGAGGCCCCTTGCGGGGTTCTCTGCTCGTGTTAGACGGGTTTCCCGGTCAGCCACGCTGCGGGTAGCGAGCATCGGTATTCGTGTAGCGGCAAAGAGTACGAAACACATTCACACTATTCGTTTTTGACAAGCGGTCGCTCGGGATTCGCCGAATGACGAATGTCTGGATCCGCATTAAATCTATACTTTTAAGGAAACAGTAATTGTTCCATTTTGGAATTTAGTTTCCTACTCCAATCTCTGATGTCGTATAAAAATGAAACTTAACTTATATCCCAAACCCAAGGAATACAACGATGAAAATTTCGCTTCAATTCGGATAGTATTTTTTTGCGTGATGTGAATCTAAACAAAGTTTGTGTTCAAGTCTCCAATTAGTTTCCTTTTTCGATCGCTGAAATAAATAAATAAATTATTTCAATGTAAGTACATTTCTGACTCTACCAAATCGCCAAAATATTTTATTAGATATTAATAATAGATTTTATTAGACGTTTGAGGTATAATATTGATTCAGTATTTCAAACTACCCCAGAGGTAATCTACGGTAGCTCAAACAAAAACGTGTATACGAACGTAGATGAAAGTTTACTTTTCGTAAATGAGATGTAATTTAAGGAATTATACTTTGAGAATTTTATATTTCACTAAGCAGCGCTTAATAAACGAACCAGATTTCAACTATATATAATTTTTTGAAATTACATCTCTCGTACGATAGCCCAAAAATTTTTGTTCATAAAAATTCACAAAAATATTACAGGAAGTTCTTACATTATTTTGGATTGCTTTTGACTAACCATGTTATTTAATTTAAATAAGCATGCCAATTTAATAATGTTTTTGTAGATTAGATATGAATGATATAGAATAACCACTTTTTATCCCGGTTTTGTATTGCATAATCAATGTTTCTAGTACAATTTTACTCATACAATGAATGGAGGTTTAAGTAGATAAAAATAAGAATCCTTTATAATATGTTTCATTGCGTCGTAGAATCATTGTGGCTGAGTGGATGGAACACTGAATTACTGCTTGGACGATAAGGTTTCAAATCCTCCATGAAGCCTCCTTAGTCCATGAAGTCGCAGGGAAATTAAAGAGGGGGCCGTTTGATCTTCAACGTATGTTGTCTGTTCATATGCGTTCCTGTACTATTGCATCGGAGTCTCCAAGAAAGTTAAAAGTAGAATATTCAATAAATTTCCTCTTGAAAATATTTCACTAATCCTTTCTTCTGATAACCACCACTTTGTAAGAACAACATTGCTTAGTTGCCATAGAGATGAATATGCCATTGAAGATATCGATGTACTTAACCATTAGTAGAGTATCATTTTTGTAAATTCAATTATTTTTAAATGTATTTATTATTATTTTTTATTCATTTTTGTATGATTTTGATTGTTTTTATTGTAAACTTGATTAATTTTGACCAACATTTTCAAATGTGAAAAGTTACACGCTAAATACAAATCCACATTCAGTCACACAGAAAAATATTTCAAGTATCTATTTTATCTACTACAAGTAGATATAAAATGCCTACCATAAAATGGAATTCAAGAAGAACTCACCAAAATCAAGTAAATACTCGTACATTCTCAATTCTCACCCGAAAGAAAGAAAAAAAAGTATTTAAATCTGGTCCGGCGGAGGTATTTTGTAAACAATACAAGATTTCCGTTCACTCCAAATGTTTTATGAGTTGATGTTCCGAACTCCAAATGTTAATGGAGCAGATATTTTCTTTATTTATACTTGTAAATTTTAAAAAGAATGATTTTATAAGTCAATTAAACTAAAAATAAACATCTTGCTTTAAACACTTTGAAACAAAAAATACATTCATAGGTAAACTTTGGACATTTTGCACATTTCTCTAAACCACTGAGAGCAAACGAGACAGAAACTTCTCTATTTGGGATATATTTTTTACATGAGATATCGACAAATCCTTAAATGTTTCTGAAAATCTCACAATTTAAATGCTTAACGCCTAGTACATTTTTCAGGCAAATTAATATAACTCTATATTGTTAGTATTTATTTAATACGTAAACTATTTACTTAAAAAGTAGCATTATTAATGAAAAAGAAGCAGTAAATAATGTACCTCCACTTTCATTCGTATCTAATATTACTTCTGGTTGTGTTGTGATCAACATTTTTTTACCCATTTTTTATGGTTTTCCCAACATAACAATGTCCATTATGCAATCCCGTGATCTTTCAATCGCAGCATGTAGTACTCGTATGTACATGGGAACAGGAAACAAGCGCCAAAGCTCTCTAACGAACCACTACATTTTAAATGGTTCCTCGTGGAAATGGCTGCTCAAATTCACAAAACAACTATCGTCACGCAAATTGACAATACAAACACAGGTCAAAAGGTCATTTCCTCGATTGCAGGGTGAGCAGAATCATGGTAAACACACGTTGAGAATTGCTATGAACAGAGGATATCTGACAGGGAAGGAGACGTAAAATGGGTTGGTATGTGAGTCTATGGAGTCGAACAAGAGCAAAAATACCGACTACCAGTCAGCAACAGCCTGCAGCAGCCGTGACTTTACCTCCGGAAACGGCAAAACAAACATTGAATTCAATAAACACAGAAGACTTGCCACGAACACGTACTCGTAAATACCCCAGCGAACAATCGAAGTAAAATTTTTTAACAAGTAGCACTGCAATGGATGTAGGAATATAAAATGCAACAAAATGAATAAAAATTGCACATATATCGGATATTACTTTCAAATATAAATATGGGAGTGAAGGTTGTGCAGTTCGTGTGCGTATCTACGAGAGAAATATCTGTGTAAATACTCACGCAAACACAATATCGAGGGAATAGGTGTAAGCAAGCCGAATTTATTTCAATGAAATGTACACAAAATTGCAAAGTAGCTACGAAATATCTCAGTTTCTTCATGTAGAATCCCGAATCGGTTGAACATATAACATGGAAATTTGTAACTTTTGAGTCCACGGAGATTTGCTACAAAACTAGCTCTTAAGTCAGATTTTACAAAGATCCTCATTATATAACAACTAGTTAAATGTATCAACATGATAAAAAAGCGTACTTAATCGACGTGAAAAAACATTTTTCTTTTTACAATTCCTTCTAAACTAAATTACTGACTAAAATTATACAAATGAGTATCCAAATTAAATTCAGTTTTGAAAAGGTTTTTTCGTATATTTATCACGCTTAATTTTTTCCTGTTTCAAATTACATTACGCATATGATGCAGTGAAAGAAAGTGTGTTATCACAATATATTTCACTTTGAGAAATAATGCGTTTTACTACAAGTGCTGTAAAAATCAATAATATAATATTTTCAATATTTTAATTCAATAAGTGCATTATAATAAGTTCCCTTTGCGTGTTAAATTATGAAGATTTAATTGGTAAGAATATTTTGAGGGGGAGGATTAATTGAGATACACCAATTTTCTCTCCGTGGGTTATGGATTCATGAATGGGGGTTATACACATACAGGTTACACCTCTTTTCCCTCAAAGATGTAACGAGTTTAGGAAGATAAAAATACAATAATTACAAAGCCTGACTCGAGGTTCACTTAAACCATTATGTTTATCTTTATCTATCATCACAATATGTTCTCTAATAACAACATTACTTCTCCTACTACCAGAACGAATATTTGCGTCGCCAATCAAATTTGTGCAGAGAACTAACTATGCGTCTAATGGAAAACCTATGATAAGTCCCACCGTTACATCTAATTGATTTTACTATGGAGAATACATAAATGATTTAAACTCAATATTAGCAAAAAAATGTAGGTCGTAAATTACAATTATGGTGGTAAATTCTTGGCGCAACTCTCCTAATAGCTAATGAAGATCCGCCTATAGAAATATGTTTTCAATATGAATATTCTCGCACTACGATAGAGGCAATGCAGAGTCTTTTCAAGGTGCATAAAATGGTAAGGTAGCCTCACTTTTGTGGCAGCTCGAAGCTGAAGACGCCAAGGCACATCTTGGCCAGTATACAATACACGAAAATGAGCATTTTTGCCACGTTTAACTCGTCCATATACTCGGGTACCGTACAAAATGGTGTTTTCTAAAGAAACTATTTTCTTTGCTTCAGAAGCAACGATATAACTATTCTTTGTTTGATCCTTGGATTCTATTATGGGTTCTTTTCACGCGACGAAGTTGGTAGAATGCATAATATTCGTTCGACTTTCACTTCTTGTTTTAATATAAAAAATAAATTAAATAGCGAGAAATAAAACAATAAACTCAAATGTATCATGATTATGCCCGTCGTTAGAATTTTCCTATCTTTCGGTTTATATCTGAAGCAAAAAAGTGCTCCTGAGCTGAAATTGATGTTAGTAATTTGTAAGTAAATATAACATTTTACGTACGGTATTGGCTGAAAAGATTAATGTAATAAAAGAAGATTTTTTTCCCTTTCCTATCTTCACATGGTTGTAGTGTCATTGCTTTGAATATTTATATTATGTAATGCTCCGGTGATTTGTTTCTGATAATTTTATTAATTTAACATGTTTAACATGTTTTTGGTAGTAAAATGGAAATATTGAATTATATTTGTATACAAAGATATCCCAATACTTATTAGTATTTATAATGAAATCTATATCCATTTTCATTTATTGACTGGGATATTATAACTAACTTGTGAATATTAGTGTATGCGGGTTTCTGGAAGTAAAAAAGTCATGTTGTATTTGTGTTATCTTGATTTTTAATTTGTAATTTTTAAGTAACTATTTGTCAATTGTGTTTAAAACTGCTATTTTTACGTTAATTTCATTATTAACGTCACGGGACGGCTGGTTCCCTTTCTTTTTTTTCTCGACCGGACTGTTATTGACTCTGACATCGAACTGATAAAATTCATGTTATTCACGGCGTATTCTGGCAATATAGTACCGCGTATTCTAGTAATTGCGGCTAACGTATATTCCAATAAGTATTTTGTAAGTTCATTGTACGAATTTTTTGAAAGGAATAAATTCATATTATTATTATATAACACTACAGCAGCTATAACCTGTTGACTGATTAATAAACTGCATTCTTTTTTTAATTTTACAGTATGCAGTGATGAAGAAACTCGTATCTAAAAACACTATTCAAATAAGTCTACTTACAGTCGAAAGAAACGGTTAATAATTATAAAATAATATATTTAACGTCAGTGTCCATTTAGTCACTTGCATAAGGAGCCAGCAGTGACGTCATCACTTTTGCTGGAAATCGCCTAAAGCCTCATTACAATACTATGCACCTTGCACTCCTTTCGATCACTGGAAATAATACATCGATGTTTGAAAACTTGGCAAGACATGACTTGATGCAAAATATATATTTCATAAAATGGAATAAATTAACGAAATGTTTATTTGTTTGAAATCGAATAAATTCAATTTAGTATAATTCAGGTACCAACGAACGAATTATATAATAAACACATATTTATTTATTCATTCAATTCATGTATTTACAGATCGACGTCTTGCAAACATATCCAGGATGAACTAAAAATGTAGTCATCGATTACGCGTCTTCAAATAATGTTTTTAAAATTTTTCATCTCATCTGAGGTTTTAAGAAATGCTTGAAGTTGTTAAGCTGGTAAAAGAAGAAAAGACCATTTGTTCTTAAGCAAAAGTGTTACTAATAGAAATGATATTCGTTGAATTTTCCAACATAATTGCACTCCTTCATGTAAACACGTTGGGATACCATTTTTAAATATTTCGGTAACATGGGCTATGAATATATTATTATTATTATTATTAATATTATTATTATTATCATTAGTCAGAATAGTATAGTATATCTTAAGTAAGTCCGCACCCACGCCCGTTTCATATCACGTCTATTGAAATTACGAGATTAGAAGCTTTAATGCCATGTACATTGTGCGAGGCCTCCCAAGTGAACTCGCACAATTCTTTTCAACTTTACTTATGTGACCACTTTTCCTTCTTCTTCTACAGCGACGTACACCAGATGGAAAATCGAACGTATCGCTCCCCTAACATATTAACTGGAGTTATATATTCACGCTACAGAGTGCGTGCGACAGCTCTTGTAATCGGGTCACTATTCCAACTCAACGAGAATTTCCTGAAGTCGCGAGAATCGAGGTGACAAGAAGTGGTCTTGGGGTGAAAGTCATGGATACGCATAAAAAAATTCGTCTACGAGTATTTCTTATCACACCTGTCTTCCAAGACGAGAGAAGTAGCTCTACGGCTTGCGACGCCTGGTTAATTTCCTTATCGGCTCCTCTTCCATCCTCCGCCCCTGTCTGCGGAGAAGGGCCCTTAACTTAACGCCTTCTCCATAGCCACTCCCCTCTTTTCGAGATGCCATCGCCCTCCGAGTTCTTTCGCTTCCAATCTCCCAGTAGGCTTTCTTCTCCCATACAGAAACCCTCGCCACCGCCACCTGGCTGCCCTAATCTAAGTAGTTAACTTCATTTTAAAACTTCTTCCGTCTCATTTTCCGAAGTTGTACCGGTTCCTAGGCATCTCTGTCTTTGGTGGAACTTGGGTGATTACTGAACGGGGGTCGTGGATCTCTTGTAGGGCAACGACCGTTGCAGTTCGCGGGGTGGGGGGTGGAGCGGGAAAGGGGTGGGATCACCACCGACGGAAACAAATGATGTCTCACTGAGGCGACAGTTAAAATTTTATGAAGCCAAACATTAGTTGGTCATGTCAAAATAAATCATTACTTTCTTTCTTTTAGGTGATATTCCTTCGAGTAATTTCACATCATGTGAAGAACTTGATCTTTTTCCAGTATTTATGAAGATATCCACAATTGCGATTGAAAAACAAGTAAATTACATATTAAATTAGCATTTGTAAATTGCTAATTTTGTAATGGAAAATAGCTACTTAATGTAACTACATAATTTAATTTTGATCTTAGATACAATAATTTTCATTAACATTTTTATTGCACAGTAATACATATGTTACGCAGATTTGTAATATGAAAAACGAAGATACCATAAAAAACCCATGAAATAATGGAAACCACGATGGGATGCATTGCATTTTAACGGATCACAAATAATATTGACGGTGAGTGATTTGTAAATCTATTAACAAAATTTCCATGTTTTGCCGCGGTAACTAATTTTTTTATTTCATAACGTTTTCGACGGCATGGCCGTCATCATTAGGAGATCTACGAGAAATTACAAAACGTATGATTTCTTGTAGATCCACTAATGATGATGGTCATAGTGTCGAAAACATGTTATGAAATAAAGAAATTAGTTTGCATGGCGTCATATGGGAACTTTGTTAAAGTATTTTCAAATGGTAACTACAATACACCTCTTTCATGTTTGTAAATATATGACAAAATATATTAAGAGAAATCATTATATGGTTTCCAAATAAAACTGGTCAAATAAAATACAATTTCCAGTCCCAAAGGTCTCGAATATCATGTCTCCATCACATCCATCGCGTACTTTACAAAGTTTTTACGGCACAATGAATTAAAAACATTTAGAATACTATTGAAGAAGCCATAATTCAAATGAACAGTAAGAAATCTTGGATTTCATATCGTTAAGGTAATGGTAATATATCTCTCGTATATTAGAAACAAAATACAAGTTCAACATTTTGAGCTAACACATTGTACTAATTTCATCTAAATAGTCTGCCTAACCGAGCCAATCGGTAGCTCACGCTTTTGCTGCGTGGGAGGGGGGGGTCAGTCTGGTGAGGCATTAGCAAGCGGGCCAATGAACAACCACAGGACGGAGGGCACTCAGCTAGGACGCACGTACGACGCGTAAGTCTATCGCTGTCCGCTACCTCGGAAGCGCTCACCTGAAGATGCCTGCAGCTGTCGGGCGAAACGCCGTGGAAAATTACAATAGACTCAGTGAGAGACAAGAGATGTCATCACCACTGCGAAAACCATTAAGCATTTTCTTTCTAATTACTGTTTATTATATTTTGATTTCTTCATGTGTTTTGTATGTTTTCAATGACATAATGAATTGGAAACCTTTTTATGTACTTACAGCCCTGACTTGCTGATAACCCGGCGTTTGCCTGGGATTTTTCTTAAACTAATCTCTAACTCAGGAATAAGAAAATCTATCTATATTGATCAATATACTTTTACTTATTGGTCTTTGAAAAACATATACAGTATCAAAATTTGTTAAATTCATAATCATACATCTTTAATACGAAACTTGACTGCTATATACTACATCGCGGTGCTCCGTTTCGCGGGAACCGTGCCGGTCGAATATCCGTGGCGTAACGCGGTTATTCGTCAAAATTTTACTATTTTAAGACGTTTTTTATCTTTATTAAATACACGAAACAAATAATCCATTAAATTTGATGATGATTGAATTTTCTTTGTTAAGTTAATCTCTTAAATTAAAGTATTTTAACACTTCAATTATTAATAACTTTTTATCGATAATTTAGGTTAATATTTTGTTGATAGACATATACTGTTAGGGACGTTTTTGTAGAACTCTTTGAGACAAACAATATTGTCATTCATAGTTCTCACCTATCTCTAATCGTTTAGGCAGCGTAAGCAAATGCAACTATATTTTTTTCGATTTTATCGAAATTTATTGTCAAACCCATTTATATTTCTTACCACATATTTAAAAAAAATACAATTAGATAACATATGTTCGTCCTGAACATCTAAACTATCTCCTTGCCTAATTTCATCATGATCTGTTCAGTGGTTACGCATTTATACATTAGAATATGAATACCAAATAAATAGGCGGCACGTTAGAAAAATTGAAATTGTATCTTCTTTTTACCAACACCCAAGATATTTATTTTCCTGAAAACATGTGGCCAAGAACTTCTTTGATATTCAGGTTAGCTCGTCTTTCTTTCAATGTTACAATTTTTTCAATTATGTAAAATATTATTTTTACATTTTCTTGTATTTTATGCAGCAGACTTTGAAATTGTTTCATGATAACGGCATATTATTAAATTCATTCACTTCACGACGTGTTCTTCAGATGCTTTCTGTAACTTGAGTGTTTCTTAACGAGACAAATTTATTCAACTGTTAATTTTCTTGGCAAGTAAACACACTAGTATATATTATCATATCTGGATTCACTCAAGACAATAATTCGAGTAGAGCAGATAATAGGAGTTGTTACTCCACATGATTGTGTATTTGTCTATAGTCTTCTCTCTCTGAACTTTTTCTCGTAGTCTGGATGAGAACGAAAAGTACATACTTCCTAAACGACAGAGATGCACGAGTACTTTATGCCACTAGCAGCAAATGTACACGAAGCGTATATTAACCACACGAGACTGCAGAGGTGTTCAGAATGAATATGAGACATTTTATTGAGCAATACGGTCGGTCTAAAAGGCAACGCTTAAGAAAGGAAATGGTTGCCATTGCAGGCGTTATCTGCGTGCCCTAACGAAATTAAGTCGTTGTAAAGAGGGCACTTTGACTCGAGCGTCGATGGTCGTGTCCAAGAGAACACAAGGCTGCGAGCGGAGAGTCCTTAATGTCCCTACGGAGAATAGCGAAAGAGAGGAAGATGGAGATGACTTAATGTGCATGGTGGAGAGACACCCTCGACACCAGGAAGGAGAAATTGAGAAATGGAGGAGCATTGGCTTGGTGCTGGATGTGAAGATGTGCGAATCTGATTGTCACTCAGAAGGAGAACGAATTTCCTTAAAAACGTCTGATACCAAACAATTAATTTTCTTATCTTCTCCTGGGAACTAACATCTCTGAAATATTTTACAAGGAAAGTGAAGAGTAAACCCCGTCCCTTGATTAACAACACGTATTTCGGAGGCATTAAGAAAACGAGACATGATAATTATTATAGTAGAAATAAACCTTCAGATCCAGATTGAGTTGATGTCGTAATTTATATTGAGAAAATTAATTTTAAATTTTAGAGTTAAATTATAGTCATCACAGGATCAAAATTACAAACCTCTTAAGTACTTTTGAAATATTATCAACAAACGCATTTTATGACAATGTAAAAAAACTGTTCCAATGAAGAAAAATAAAATAAAATTTTGATAAGTTAGAAGTCACAGTACACTTCACTCAACCTTTTACACTTCTATCATTACGTCAGATTTATAAAGGAGCGCTGAGGCATTCATCCTTTTCGAATTACACCTCACTACAAATTTCTCCCCTACACGCTATCAACATAAGGCCGCCCATCTCATCATCCTTTCTCCAGAAATCAGCTCTATGCTCACCCCTCACACAAAACTTCATCCACAACAGGAACAGCTTACTTCGCATAAACCCCGACGAGGATATGTCTACTTACATGAATGCTTCTATGCATATTACAAGAAATGACCGAAATTTCCCCGAAGGTTCTGCAACCAAAATACTTCGACTGAATGTTGAAGAAGGTTCTTGTTCAGGCTACTAAGTCTTGAGTTGATACAATGGAGGAATCAACCCTGCATTGGAAGAAGGATAAACTGAAAGAAAG
Organism: Laupala kohalensis; assembly: GCA_002313205.1. Classification (NCBI taxonomy): domain Eukaryota; kingdom Metazoa; phylum Arthropoda; class Insecta; order Orthoptera; family Trigonidiidae; genus Laupala; species Laupala kohalensis. The sequence continues at coordinate 128,771 of NNCF01139330.1, forward strand.
AAAGAAAGAAAGAAAGAAAGAGGAAGGATATTTCACAACGTTCTACGCGTAGTAGATAGCGCATGTGTAATAATAATACAAATACACTTATGCATACTTGTTATTATATTTCTGTATTTTTTCTCTAACGATTTAGATAAAAACATATACGCGCATATTAGTATAAAAAGTGATATAACATGATTTACTTCCAACGTATATTGTATCCAAGTATTAGAACTTTTTTGGTTAGAAAATTAGTATATTACTTATTACGATGAATAAACCACATACAATTGTGCATAAGCGAATAAAAAATTCAACTGCTTGAACAGTTTGAAGAAAATCGATAAATGTACGCAATATTGACAATGAAGTCCCTATATATCTAAAATGTTATAAAACTTATGCAATTCTCACAGGTTTTAATCATGTTTGCCCATTTATGTAATGAAAAACATGCTAGATTCGTTTCTCTGAAGTATTTTTATATTAATATCTGTCAGAATGGCGATGCGCAAGGTAATACATTGATTCTACTTACAAAATTTGTACAATTAATTAAAGCCATGTACCTTTTTTCAGATTTACATATTTGCTACACAAACATTCAGCTTGGTCATCATATCATTTAGACAAATTATGTCAAGGAAGTGTTATAAATTTTTTCACTACTTGCACCTGAGGAAAAGTCGATCTAAGAATAGTGAATGTGTGATTGAGCGGATTTGTCCACGTAGGATGTATGATAATAGCTTTGGAGGAAATATGATACAAAAGCTAAAGGGACAACAGTCATGCTTAATCGTGTCTTTGTGTCTTGTAGGATTAATGAGATCGGCAATTAGGGAAATAATGAAGGATTTCTTGCTTGACCTTTCTGTATGTAGAAATTTCCATCCAAGAGCAGTGCTTTCTGTACAATGGGTACAAATTCAGAATATTCAGTCCCTTTCTTGCTATGTTTTAAATTAACTCGTCCTTCAGCACCACTTTCTATAAAATAAATGATTTCTAATAATATTCATACGGCTTAATCGGTTACAAAATATTTGAAATAATTCCAAGCAAAGGACGACTGGACAAGATCTATTGGTGAATAATTATTTGATGTTAAAGACAGAACAATTAATATCTTGAATGGTACATTTTATTGACAGTTTGAATAATGATCACTGCATGTGTTTTACATGCTTGAGTGAAAATAATGTCATACTCTCAAAAAATGCTTTTTTCCATGTTTATCCACTCTAGGGTAGATTAACCTTTATTTAGACGAGTTTTTGCAATATTGTTTCATCACGTTACATATAGTTTCATCATTTGTTTTAAATCTATATTGGAATAATAATAGTTCAACAACGATTTCTTTATTTCCGGTCAGAGTATTCAAACTTTCAGAATTCAGAAGAGGATAGTTCGGATAATTTATAAATCTCGCCCCCGAAACTCTTGTAAACCTTTATTTAAGGAATTAAATATCTTAACACTTCCCTGCATTTATATTTATGAAACGGTCGTGTTTGTTAAGACCGAATGACTGAAGTGCCACCCTTGCTTCATACGAAACAGTCTCGTTCACGAACACAATACTCGCAATAGTAATAATATTCATCGTCCTAGAGTGTCAATCACTCTTTATCAAAATGGACCATATCATTCGTGAATTGTTCTATATAATTCCCTTCCCAAAATATAAAAGATATTATGAAATTGAATATCTTCAAATCCGTGGTTAAAAACTACCTCGTGCACCAGTGCTTCTACACTGTAAAAGAATTTATTGATTTTAATAAAAGTTAAATCTGTCTTGTACTTTATCATACGCAGTTTGTACTACTTTTTTGACAATAAATTTATTTATTTCTCTTATTTATGACAGTTAATACTTTTTTACTAAATTATTTTAGTAAGTAATTTACTTTTTTACTAAATTATTTTAGTAAGTTATTTACTTTTTTAGTAAATTATTTTAGTAAATAATTTACTAAAATAAGCTACCTTTTCGGATTAGATAGTTCAATGTGAAGAAATTCAATAGTCTCCAGTGAATATTAAATTATGGGTGCTTTGTTATATGCTGGGGCGATGTGGTGATACAGATTGCATATAGTAGCCTGTATGACAATGAGAAGAATCAAGTTCACTTTATCAAAACAGAATAATGATGCTTGGGTTATTTCTATTGCATGATATCATGACAACTTCTTTGATATCACTCCTTTCCCTTTCAAGAGGTCTCATATATTATCTCGTCACTTTCGATGACTGTGGAATTACAAATGAAGAAAATTTAAGACAGATTGTACTTATCTTAAGGTATTTGGAAAAAGGAGCAAACAGTGATCGACATTGTCAATTATTCCAAAGTCATTGAGTAACCGACGAAATTGAACTTCTATCATTTGATTAGAGGCACATGCTCGTAGAGTAATTTAGAGTTAACACTTGTGAGTGTCATTATTAAAAAGCTGCCCTGACAGGTTTGGATGTGTGGTGTAATTTCAAAGAAAGGAAAGGGTTTCGCCACTCCTTTTGATGTGACATCCCAAACTTACAGTATTCAAGCTAGGGTTGAGATATTATACCCAACCTTCTAGTTCTTTGGAGAAATCCTTTATTTCCTCTGGTTTTGGATTTCACATTCATAGTTATCTCAGTGTACCAACTTAAAGATAAACTAGCTAAATCCGATATAAAATCGTAAATTTAGTTGAATTAAGAATAATAATTAAAGAGTTTTAATGTTACAAATTACTGGTAAAGTTATTGTTACAACTAACTTCAGACTTCCAGTGCTTGACAAAAAATTCATCGGTTGACAGAAGAGAATGATATATTTAAAAAAAGATACTTTTTAGCAACGAGTCATTACGATGCATACAACAGAGGTACTTAATTGAAATTAACTGGTTTGCCTAGCTTAATGCTATTTTTGAATATTAAAAACGACCATATATCAAAAATATTAAAAATAACGACTACGATCAACTATAACTGCATGTTTTGGTTTGTTGGTTAGCAGTAAGTTTTATAAAAACAATTCATAAAGGATGAAAGATATTTATTCGAAATTAAAGGTTGTGCAATCCATTCAGTACATTATCATTTCACATTATCTTTGTCACAAAAGAAATGTACTTTTCAATCTAAATTTATAGACGATGATATTGGTCCACAATAAAACAAATCTGTTTTATTTTTCCTATTGCTTCACAAATACGTTCATATACCAATAATTTATTTCATGACTCATTCAAATCATAACCAGATAACAAGGTACAGTAGTACAAAAATCAATATTCTATTAATGAAAATTTGTGTAAAATAAATGCATAAAAATATTTACATTTTGGAACGCGAAAGTATGAGATCGTTAAACACACTTGATAACCCAACATCCTTATTATATTATATGAGAAATAAGGAGAACTTGATTGAACAGAAAGTGAACGTGACACGATTAATTCATGAGATAAATAAGAAATGAAGGAAAATATATGGTGTTGAATGACTCGCTTGTGAACAAGCTACAGTGCTCCTTAACTGCATATTATGTTCGTTTTTATTCCCAATCACAGATGACAGGGTTTGAACAAAATAACTAGTTTTATAAACTGCGTAGTATGAGGACGTAGTTAATGCTTGTCGTTTTGTACAACAGAGCGCGTGTGAGGTGGGTGTGAAAGATAGAGTGAAATTGTGAGAGGAGTGTCTGTAATGATATATCATCGCTCCGTCATAAATCAAGTCCACCGGATGCAGACTGGATGGGGCTGTGGGAGGGTGGGCAGGAGTGAAGGTAGCACGGAGGAGGGATTGTTCGTTGAAGCTCTTGCTCTTGATAATCACGTTACTTGATGAAAGTGCTAACAACACATAATCCTATTTTTGCTCGTGCTAAAGTAGTTACCACTGGACGTCACCGGCGGTCGTAAAGTTTTCTGTCGCTGCGGTGTGCGGTGGGGAAGGAGAAGACTCCAAGTATCTGGAGGGGAAGGAAGTGAAGGAGAGGCGAAGTGCGACTTGCCAAAGTTCATTACAACCCCGAACCTTGTCTGGCGTCATGTCGCCTTCCCCTCCACTACTCCACCTTCCCGCGGGAGCGGTCCTCGATTGGACGGAGCGCGTAGTGACGAATCAGGAGCTTAACTCGGGTGTAACTACCCTTCAACCCTCATCACGGAAAGCATTGTTCGCAAAGAAAGGACGCACACTTCATTCGCGTAAGGGGTGACCGCAAGTGGGAGAGATTCGTTGCTTGACAACTCACCGCTGATCTCTGGCTGACGTATGTTCTCCTTAAGAAAGGAAATTTTCAGGATAACTATAATCCTACACAAAACAACATTCATACATTTTTCATTATGACTACAATTCTCTTTGTCAATACTGATTACTTTTGTTCACATTAAAAAAAATTCCTGGTGTATTATTTATTTAACATTTTATTATGGCTGACAGATCACTTCAAATATATAGAACGAACTTGGAACACATTAATGTTCAAACTGATCAACGAACAAAAACTATGTTCCTGCGGAGAACTGAAAAATTAGGAAAGATTCAATAATGTAAAACAAACTTGTCAAATCTTATAAAACAATTCAGTTAATCCTTCTAAAATTATAATTTGTTTATAAAGATAAATATCCTAATATGCATTTAAAAGATAACTAAATTGTCTTGTTGCCTTAAAAAACACGGAAATATACAATATTTATATTGATGTATAAGCAATTCAATACAAATTCAGCGAAATGAAAAAAATATATTTATTATATAAACACTTTACATATAATAGATAATTGCTAACATGAATAAATTATTTTTCACTAAGATATAACATTCTCATTTCGAAGAGAGTTCGTGTGACTTATGAGCTACTGGGAAAAATTGAGTTTGAGTTTAAAGGGACCCACATGGCAACACGGCGTATTAGCAGAGGAAAAGGAAAACTTACCGTCGCTCAGTCGCCTAGCGCAGCTTAATGATGACAGGAGCAACTCAAATAGCGGAAACACGTGTATCTTTGGCCAGTGGATGTTGTTTTATTTGCCTCTCTGCGAAAGCCGCGAAAATTTATGGAGTTACGTCCTAGCAGGAGACTGAAAAGAAGCATGGTTTACGGATAAATTGTTTCCACCTCGACGATTGAAAAAAATGGTCACAATGCGAGAAAACAGAATATTGCAATTACATATTACCTTCAAAATAAAAGTGCTTCCATCAGAGAACGGTTTTATTTTCATTTCCAACATAATCCACCAAAAAACCTTCGAATGAAGAAAGATGATTTTTATAATGATTTTTTGTCACTGATTCTGTAGAAGCAAGAAGTTATTATCTAAGCTCTCTGGAGGACAGATTATGAGAAATTATTAAATAATTTAATAATAAAGAGAAATGATTCAATAAGGGTAAATTTAATTATGGAACAGAGCAAACTTCAGTTATTTAGTTTCAGTGAATTATCATTTAAGACAAATGAGTATATGTTGAATTGACACCTCATATAATATTGTTTTATTACCCTGCTGCTAAACCTAAAACAAATAATACAAAATGTATTTCGTGATTACAATAATCAGTGTAGAAAAGTCAGATTTCTGGCTTAATTAATGTAGATTAAACCACAAAATAGATGCCAGCACAATTAATACATCACGGATTAAACTACTGATTTATTTATCTATAATACATTATCCGCACGCATGTACGTACTATATCTCTGGGAGGCAGTCCCTGTTTGGAGAGCTGTTCCTCCCTCAGCTCAACCGATGCTGTCTCACCCTTTGCCAATGACTGCCATAAATAATTATTTACCCCTATGATCTACTGGATAGGAAGACACTCCCTTACATTGGTATTCATTGTCTACTCTTCATATATTGATTTAATGAAACCTCTATCTGATGGTCCCGTCGACAAAGGGTTAAACAATATATATATAATAAGGAGGATCTCTGAAATGAATAATAACAACTTACCAAGCCCACTCGGCAAGATTACACTGGAATATTAAATTTGCCCCTGAACAAGGTAATAAGCAAAAGGAAGGTCAGGGTTCAGCCCATTTTATTGTCGTGAATTTTGAATAAATATTTCTTGAAAGAAACTCAACATTTATAAAATTTGGTTTAATTATTTATTAACATACAAGTACACTTCATAACCTCTACAAACACTCCCCTTAAAATATAAATTTTCCACGCTTTCCTTTTGAAGTATCCCCAAAAATACGCAATCTTAACTGTTACACAAGTACACATAATACATTTAGCTCTATTGATCACTTTCTGAGGACTGAGCCAATACAATGAATATTTAAATTAGTGATCATGTTATGAAATTAATTAGGATGTTATCACAATGTCCATTTGCTTTGGAACCCTCGTATTTCAATACAAAACAATGATAAAATTATTTCAGCCACAAAATTCTTTGGCATATCACTCACACTTCATGGCGTTTCACTGGTATTTAGTGACGTACCCGGCACTTTATGCAATTACCGTGTCATAAGAATGGCGACCTCCAGTAACAAGCCGTCGTGGATTGCCAACGTCCATAGATGAGCGTAGTTGCCTTCACCCCCTCGTGCCCATTCAATACTGCCCAAGTCACCGTCTCACCCACGTCAGCTACTACACCCGCCAGGTTGATTTCAGCATGAGATGTAAGATGTCGTTACAACTATTATCATTCACAACTTGACGAAGGATTCACGGCCTTAATGGGTCTCATAGAGTTCAGTTGCCATTGATTACAAAACCGAATTGTTCATCAATCACATAACTTACAATTTTAAACGATCTCAACAATACTCGCGCCGAACTAATTGAGATTCGGAATAATTACATCGAACTCATATTGAAACAGTTCGTAGCACACCGGATAACAGCCATAACTCATAATGACTGATGCTGATTGCTAAAATGATAGAATGATAGAATCGGAACGAATTATCTAATAATCTCTTAGACTGATCGTCCGAACACCGGAACTGATAGAATCATACTCGGATGATATGATAGAATGTCTAATAGAATGATAATGATGATCCTTAAGCGTCTCTACTCCTAGCTTAAATAACCATATCCCTTCTCCACGGCCCAAAAATTGAGAGAACAAACTCCTCCTCCTCTGACGCAGGTGATTCTTTCTAACCAATAACTATAAGAAATTTTCAGTTATCCCAAAATACTGATTTAGGGCGTATACAACAACTGTTGTTTCATGAACATCTGTTTGCTTGACTATGTAGAACCCAACAACGTTGAGATTCTCGATTGGTAGAGTTTCATTCAAAATTAGTATGAAGACGTTGGATAGATATTGGTTCATGAAGAATATTCGAACATTTTAAAAGAGGAAGATAAAACTTATGTTCTCAAAAAACGTTATTTTGATTTCACGCGAAAGAAGGTAATACAATATGACTACGTACACAATATAATTTTGAGAAAGGATATATGAGCGGAGTAAAGTTAGAAACTACCTGTGCGATGATACAAACTGTACTTTTTATTTGTGTTAATAGCTATTACGTCGCATTTCTTTGTGTTACTGACGTATTGGGTTTCTGTAAAGCAGAAAGTGTCAGAATTTTTGTGAGAACGTGAAATTTCTTTGTTCATAAATTATGCGACTACGTGAATTTTATTGGTAGAAGTTGGATTGTATATCGTAGGATCATAAAAATTGACTGGATGACAGAATTTGAAAGAAGTTGAAATTCTTTTGACATTCTACAAAGTCCGTGGCGTCTCTTTAATGTTATCATTACGGATTTTATTTAATTTGAAATGGTCGTATACCCAGGATGTAAACTGTAAAAAATGATTATGAATTTCTTGCAAAATCGCATAAATATTATGAAAAAAAATTCATATTATTTTTTCGGTAAATTTAATTTCAGAAAATCGCAGTTTTGTGTTATAATGAAAATTATTTCCCCTTTATTTATTGAGGAAGTTGTGTAGTTTTATAATTATTTTTGTAACATTCATATTTTGATGTGGTCACCCAAGACTACGTAGAAAGACAAAAAGTAGTTTTGTCCGCTTTAACAATAATATTGAACCTTAATACAATTAATGTTTTGTTTGAACGGAAATTCTGTTAATTGATACCACGTAAATTTTGAGTAAATATTTCGTTTAAAAATTAACACTTTAATAAAATTCTAACGCTGTAAATGGAGAGACACAAGTTTTCCGCTTTCGTTGTTCATTGTTTCATTATCACTTCAACACAGTTCAATAAAACGTAACACCGGTAGAGCAATTAAAAAACGAAACATTCCAAATAATTTGAGTTCCAATAAGGGAGCAATTGCAGAACCATCTATTTGAGGGAACTGTTAAACATTCACTGCATTACTAGCTCCAGTGACGAGTTGCGAGCTACGTGGGTTCGGGCTTTATTGAGTAGCCCATTACATTGCGCGTTCAATTGTCATTATTCCTCTGCACGAGATGATTGTAACACTCTGAAGGATATCTGGAACAAAATTATAGCTGTGAGCTGTAGCTACTCAAACTCGAGCTTCTTTCGCGTGTCCACACAGTTTATCAAACGATATAATTTGAACGATATTATGATACAAAAAGAAGATTTTATGAGCATGAGGTATCGACATTATCGTTGTTTTACTTCTCTATTGAAACATTACATTTTGAATGGTACCTACAAAACCTTTGACAAATGCAACACTTGGCCCCTTTGTTGGCCAATATAGTATTTCAAATACTAAGCTTACAAATTAGTCCGTTATTGGCAAAAGCATTAATTACTTTGCAAAACACAAATACCAAGATAATATTTATTAACCAGTGGATGATAAGCTTTGTTGTTATTGTTCAGAACTTTTGTTTCTAGAATAATTAATTATATTTAATAATCTGAATGTATACTATTTCCAATAATTATCAATCAATAAATATTGCAAATAGTCTACATTAATGCTGAATAACTCTAGATAAAAATTAAAGTGAATAATTTTTTAATTCTATTGACTCGTTAACGTAGTGACCCCCGTGGAAATCAGCAATCCCACTCTGATTAAATATGATGAATGCACCAATGGGTCTACCTTACTCCATATGCGTGAGTCCTGTGATTGCAAATTTCAGCCGTAGATAACTCATTTTTCTCATTTTAAAACAATGAATAAGATGTCGAATCGGGCTCACCGTATGTTCTTCAAAATTAGCTTTTTTATTGCAGATTATGGGCAAGAATATTTCAACGCGGCGTTTAGAATTTTAATTACAACTTAACCAACTAACGAATACCATACCATAATATGAACTCATTAAAACAAATGTTTTGTTTGACATATTAAGTTTCATTCCGTTTTTGTTTGCTCGTGCAGGTGGGAGTGTAGCGGTGTCGTCGCATACACTGCGACATCGACAGCGAGGGAGTCCCGGTGCGCAACCCAGCATCCTGGCCGCGGCGGCGGTGGGTGACGCGCGCGCCGACGCCACGGGAGCGGCGACCGAAGTCACCACGGAGACCACCACGCCACGGGACTCTATGCCAACTCCGCGCCAGCCACCACCTCCACCACCTCTCGAGGTCACCGCTCGTCTTCATCAGGTGAGTTGCTGTTTAAACTCAGAGATTCCTTGTAGATTGTGCTAAAAATATATTGGAACTCGCGTATTTAAGGAACGTACAACACATATGTTAGCAGCCACTTAGCATGAATTCTTTTGATATCGTAATCAATCGTAATCGTAGATAACAGCTCTTTAGTGAATATATTCCACTATGGTGCACTCACTTCACATAAGTGCAAACGTTCGATTTGTCAACAATCACTGTTTTTCTTAAAAACATATAGCAAGATAGAAGTGTAATTCATTTCCATGAGTGATACTTGACTTCATTGGGTGAATGGGTCATCTTCGACTTCTCATGGGTTACACTCGATTTACATGTTAAATACACAGAATACATTTTTAGTGGGAAACATTCATCGGTCTGTTATTTGGAGAGACTATTTCACGTAAAATAATCATCATCGAAATTTTATCATAATTTCTTTTGCCAAATGTTTAGTTTCATGCTCGCAAAACTGGATATTCTTACACAAACTCAAAAGTATTTTCTTCACAATGAGGAAAATTTGACGCTAAGAGATTCTCCTCTAAAATTCTCGGCAAATAAAATTGTTAACATAACATAATAAAATTGTTATTAAAAATGTCATTCATGTTGATAGTTAGTACAAATATACAGGGAAATTCAGTGTATTTATGTTTAATAAGTTATAAACAATAAAGTAAAGAAATCACATACTCAAAAATAGTATTGTTTATATTTTGATGTTAAAGTGAATAGCAATTTTAGCAGATATAGACATGTCATCAACATCTGAAGTCAGACCACATGTACACTCATTACATTCTCTTTCCTGAAATACTCCACGAAAACAGTGCAAAGCAGTACGTAAAACGTTCTATGAATATCAAGGGATTAATACTATAGGGGAACAAGTATTCAATGACACAAATACAAGTTTCTTCTGCTTCTCCTCTCATCCATATTTCAAAATTTTACTCATATTTTATAAACAAGTTGAATCTCATAAAAAAAATTGATATTTGTAAATGAGTTAACAAATATCATTTGAAAGATAAATCACAAATATTTTTAAAAAGGAAAAGAAAATACAATATAAAAAACATGAATGTATTATTACTCTTTGCTGACGTTTACGTCATATATTATAATAAAATACACTCAATGGTTTTGGTGATAACGCTGTAGAGTGTTATTCACTCAACCTATAATCAAATGATCCTTCACTGATTTTGCGTGCCTAACTAGAGTTCTATTTCAACCCTCAAACTATACCACTTAAAAAATGACAATTGCCCCGAATTAGCGCCATAGGAAAGCATTTAATTGGGAAGAACAACACATTGTTTTAAGTGCCCAGAAAACGCCAAAGTTTGGCTGCGGTCATGTTTAAGAGGGCGTCTGTGTGGGAAATAGGGAGCTACTGAGAACTTGCTGGAGCAAATTCCCAAATGGGAGTAAAAACCCCGGCGAGCGAAGTGGATTGATGAAAAACAATAAAATGAAATGAACAATAAAATTTAATATGCAATATCTTCAGGAGCTAATAAAACTGGTCTCTTTTTTGCAAATTCTTTTGTCCAACTAAAATATTTTGTTTTATTTATTCCAAAAAAAGTATTGGGTGAAGAAGATTTAGAATGAAACAGAGTAAGAAATAAAAATACAGCACTCGACTTTCGCCCTGCTTGTTATAAAAAAGTGTCATTCTTATGTTTGTCTTGATGTAAAAGGAAAAAAAAGGAATATAAAAAGTGTTATTTACCCTACAATACTTTGCACTTACGTGATGTATAATTGAATGAGATTGTTCTCTCGAGAAGAAACGCATGCAACTTTTCATTCGTCTGCATCAGTCAGTTTGGAGTGAGGATGCTCTGGTTTTCCGATTTTTGGAAAAACATTTCGTGATGCATGTTTCTCCAATTGAAACAAACTCAGTGATGTCGGTATTGAGTTGTTTGTAGATAGTTGTTGCTGAGATCCCCTGTCGTTTACATGGAAAACAATTCCTGTATCTCCTGTATACTGTATATATATGAAATGACGATTTTGAAAATTTGGTGATAGTAGTATACCTCCTCCTCTCCCAGTGAATATTCTTGCCCCAACCGAAGGGAAGATATGAAGAGGAGCACTGGGGTCTGTGATATGGATATTGCATGAGCGGGGAACTAGACTTGTTTTGAGGAACCACTCAACACTCCCAATCAACCACATGAAGCCGGACAGATAATCAGTCATGTCATGTTCATACTGTTTAGAATAATACTTCAGTAATAAAATACATCGAAAGACCTGTCAAAGTAGATGGGAGAGTGATGGACGAGGGGACAATCGGTAGAATAAGGAGAAAGCAACTAAGAAGGACGTGATGAATCTCGATGTTTCAAATGGTAAATGTGGTTCTATTCCTTAGTACTTTTCAGCTAATACTCCTAAAACCCTCTAATTTTATAGTCGTTACAATTCTCAACTCTCTACCCCAACGGTTGCAACTGTCACTGAATTAAAATGTATTCCAGAAACTAGGTCACAAAACGCAATTCCTGTGTTTTGATGCTTGTTCAAAAATTCCAATTCAATGTTTTATCCCTGATTTTTCCCTCTCCGATACTTCAATGAAATATCATCCCGTTTGTTGGTGTGTGTGTGTTGTGTAGGCGGCGCGGTTGCCGTGCGCAGTACTGGGCGGAGGCGCTGGAGGAGGTGCCACGTGGCGTCATGGCGAACGACGCTTGCCTGACGAGGCTGAGGCACATCGTTACTCGTTGGAACCGCGCTCAGGAGAATTACGCGTCAGCAACGTACGTGCAGATGACGCAGGGCTGTGGCACTGCGAACCACGCGCTCCTGGCGGTGGCATTGTACCTACACGGCCTGTCTTGCTCATCGTCACAGGTGAGTGGCCAGTATTCTAGTCTCAGGAGCTAATTATACGCTGTAATATGGTTGGGTACTTGGATAACATAAAGGATTTGTGTTACGGTAGTTAAGAAATAAAATATATGAAGTTAAAAAAAATAACATCGCTATCAAGGATTGGTAGCGTGTGAAAACACGGAAGAGTGGCCTACACAAAGTAACAAAAAAAAAAAAGAAGAGAACACGGTAATGACAATGTCAAGCGTCAGATGTTAATCTGTTTTGTATAATAGTCATTGGAGTATATATAAACTGAAAAAATTACATTTATATGAAAAATGGAAGTGATAAAATACTGAATAAGTAGGAGGAATTATTTCTAAGTGGGTAATCATTGATGATAAGTTCCTGATTAAACTCATTGAATTGGGTTAGGGTAATTGTACGAATAGGATAATCAACACTACTGAATTTTAATGAAGAATAATTATTATTTTATTTGATGTAGATATAAATTAAGAATAATACATACGTGGAACGCAAAGACGTCTGCATTTAAAACAATTACATAGTAAAAATCTAATTTGAGTTATATTACATTGTCGGTAGAAACAGGAATAAAGACAAGGAGAAAGAATTCAGTAGGGTTTATGGAAATACTGTTGTAGGACAAAACATTGTTATGGGTAATAGGTAGATATTTTTAACAACGTTTTTACTTCGCCGAATTAAAATTAGATTTAATCATACCGTCATAACGTAAAATTTTGTTCTTCATGAAACAATATCACATAAAATTTCTAAAGCAGCGTCGTAATCAGTAAAATTAGACTGTTCAATGAAACCACAAAATATTTGTTAATAAAAACTCAATTAATATACGTAATGCACATTTTTCAATTTCAACCTAAACGTCATATCAATAATTTCGATACATTTAACTATTACGTATTACCCCATGTTTGTGAAAAAAATGTGAGAGTATGCTTCTGAACGACAAATATTAGATTCCAATCGATCATTAGACGTACCTGGTTGTGTGTGTGTGTCATCATCTTACTCACTGGGAGGGAATGGGATTGCAAATTGTAAACCGTCATACAAACTAGAAAAAAGGAAGACACCCACATTTCAGAGCAGATAAATATTCTCAAGAAAAAATTAAAAAACCTATTGGATGTCAAATATTCTATAGAACATCATACAATCAAAAATATGACATCACACTTTTTACTACAGACATATTCTAAACTGTATTTCTCTGTGCTTTTAAATGTTTTGTCATTTGAATAGCAAGGATTAAGAATAACGTCACATTTCAATTTTAATGTTTATCGTATGAATGGTAATGATCACTATTTTGAAATAATCCTTATTGTTATTAAATAATTCTGCTTCGTACTTCAACCGATTTTTAAATTTTTGGTCTCTGATGGTAGCTGAGTTGCTTGTTCGTAAAGTATTCCCTCTTGCTTTGATGCCATTGCAGTGGAACATTCTTTTGTGTGTTGTATAGCGTTAAAATGAGGTCTGCAACACGCAAGCTTTGGTTACACGAAAAAACAGGGGGTTTGGGTTAAGGGGTGAAATGGGATGCCCTCTCAGAGAACCGGTGAGGTACTGGAGTTTGAGTGTCGAAGGGAATGAGAGAGAATTTATGAGATTTGGATCTGTGAGTTTGGCGTGCCGCAGAGTTCGTCTCTGGATCTCACTAATCACAGTTAAATCAATGATGAAGGAATAAATAAAAGATAATTCTTTTGATCGAGCACTCCGAACGTGACGCTGGATTTGAATAGCTCCTCCTCTCTCTACACTCCACTGCCACGAAACCTTCGATTTCACTGTGAAAAAAAAGAGCATCGCTTTGCAGCGCGAACAAAATGGAGACGAGTTTGTTGTTTGGAGCTTCGAATGAAAGAGGCAGGTGACGTACTTTTAAAAGCTGTCACAACGTGAGGGGTAGTCGTCGTCAAAAGTTCTCTATTTTCAGAATTGGGATATACAAAGTGTTTTGATCGAGAAGTTTCCTGAACATTCTTATCTAAAAACACACATTTAATTTTCTGCATTAAGTTCGACGGATAAAGTTATTAAAATTGGAGGAGTGAAGGATAGTATTGAAATACACACACATTCTGTCCACGTTTTTGTATTATAGTAGAATTTATAATCCTAGGTTAAAAAAAATATTTTATAGCTTATCTGAATACAAATCAAGCATGTTTATTCGGTTGCCAGACCTAAAGAAAAATTTAAGAGAACAGTAAATGAATTAATTGGTAAAGCAGTTAAAGGGGAATTGTGTTTTAAAGGTGCACTCACGGTGAGTGGTCTATCGCAGTCAGATGACAAGGAAAGCAGATATCCCTGGAGCTTCGTGTAGCACCTGTAGCGTGTTGCTCACTTTCCTGCTGCTACCTCAGGTGCACCCCTTTGCAAAGGTCTAATGAGCAGAAAGAGCAAATCCCTCTCGCTTATCCGATAAGATCTGAACTCAAAAGAAAATTCCCTCATTTTACGCGCATGGGACAAGAAATTTTTTTCTTCCATGTGTGCACGCTTTTCTATTTTTGAAGATATTTAAGAAATTCTAGCATTTTAATGATTGAATTTCGAAATGAAAGCGGATGTTTTGTTTCATAACACGGACATAAATTCATGATTTACCTCATCTGTAAAAATTTCTGCTTTTTATACATAAATAATTGCTAAAGAATACGATATTAACAACTTCTTCTACTCTGTCTTTATCTTCTTGTATTTGTCCACATTAAATTTTATCGCACAGCGTAGCATAATTACAGTAGTGAATTCAAACCTTAAATCCAATTTGAGCTTGAAGCTCTATAAAAATGTATTATCGAAACACGCTGAACAATTTGAAAACACAATCAATAATATAATATAATTCTTAACCAATATAGGCACGTAGTTGATACATAGAATTCAGAAGTTCCATAATGCATTCATAATTCTCCGTGAAAAACGTTTATCTGCATCGTGGTCGGTATCGCCTTATGAGTCCAAAAGTAACGAGTTCTCTTCAGCAACTATTCTGCGCGGATCCGCGTATTTGTGTCAGTCTCTCTGGGGGATTTCATCCTCGCATCCCGCATGCCTTTGGTGCGGCGGCGGCAGTGCGACGAGGTTTGCGCGTCGCATTCCCCTCCCCCAACCCCGTCCCACTTTCCACCTCTCTTCACTTCGACGGCAGCAGATGCAGCAGAATCCCTTTCCTTTTGCACTCTGCTTGCAACAGCAGCGACGCGCCAAGGAGTTTCCATCTCATCTGCATTTAGTCCTGCTTTGAGCACTCGTCATATACAACGGTGGAGTAGTCTCCGCCGCAAGGCTCGCTCGCGTTCACGGAATCGAATCTCCAAGTACTTCTTCTTCTTATACGTCTCTGCTTTTTCATCCCCATCTCTCACCTAACCGTCCACAGTCGTGAGAAGATCCATATCCGCAGATCCGTTTTCAGGATGTGCATCAAGTGTTGCAGAAACGTTGCAATACATTTTCTTTATTTTCTGTGTTCATCCTTACTTTCCCTAGTTTTTTGCAGTACTGTATGAATTGAGAAATTTTACTCCATCTATAACATCTAGTACACCACACTAGTCCATGATGTATTACAATATGACGGCTTAAATTATTCTTTAATTTACTTAATATGATTATATATTGTATTTCATAAACACGATTGTTTAGAATATTTTTATATCTATATTTTCATATAAAAATTAAGGTAAATAGGGCATGAATGGTCCCATGAATAAAGCATCCAGCAGAGTACATTGAACAATTTCTTTCACTGAATTTTTCAAACCACCACCCTTTCTTCAGCGTTTTCTAAAAATATCGAAATATCTTAAATGTAGGGTGGATATAAACGAAATATTAAGGGAAATACAAAAGAAACGTAACTTAATTTCAAAACACTTCAAATGAGAAGTTTAAAACCTGTAAAGAGAGTGCATTTCTTGAAGAAAGAAATATCTCCAAGAGCCCACCACTGCAATCCAATGATCTGGAAATGCAATCATACTACACAATGATAAATAGAATTTTAACTTTCAATAAAAGGTAACATTTTCTTATGAACAGCAATTGGGACCTTTCTGCTGTCTAATGAAAGGAAAGTCTAATAAACGTCATGTTTTCAATCCCTCATTTTAGAAGCCAGCATTCCACTCTCTTGTATTGCTTCGGGTATTTTTTGAATGAAATAATATAAAATATTTTTTTGCTTGCTCATATCACGTCACTTCAAAATAATCGATACGCTTCATAAATAACACACTACTTACAAAACAATATATATTTCTTGTGTATTAAATTTATATTCAGAAGAACTTGGCTGTGGGAGACAGAATTTTTTCTGAATAATTATAATAGCATTAATTACGCTACCTAATATTTAGTTTGAAATAAAATTAATGAAACAAAATAAAACTCATTGAACTATTTTATTTATCTTAATTTTTGCTCTCCCATGTCGATGAAACAATAGTGTTAAGTAAATAATGGATATGGTCAAACATACTGAATCCATAGCGCTTAGTCATATTCGTGATGCGATAGATACGTTTTTCGTATGACCAATAGAACCTTATAAACATACCTTACAATATTTTCATTTAAATCTTTTCACATACTGACAGCAATATAAGTACTGTTTTAGAAATTCGTAATTTAGGAATAGTATTTTTTCATTAACTACTGAAATAAAGTAAATTTTTTTAAAACAAATCCATATTCCATTTTTTATTTGCTTCGTCACATATCCATTTTTTCACTTCATGTATTTCTGTCGTAAGTATTTGGTTTTCCTTGCGTAATGTGTTTCTTGTCAAATGTATCGTGACATTTTTAAAAGCTCTTAGTAGCTGAAAATTATTTTTAGTCAAAAAAACATTTTTGAAATGTTTGGTACAATGTTATTTAGATGGCTTATTAATGTATTAAGAAAGAGAAAATAGACATGGAACACATCATAAGTTTGAAACACGGAAATACATTTTTCCATTATTCATTTTTTTGTATTTTTCTTCGTCTTCCTCTTTTTTTTCAATAATTTTTTGTTGGGATTTAGTTTTAAACAATTGACCTGTTCTCATATTTTGAGGTTTCAATTTTGTCTTGAAGAGCTTCACAAATCTTAAATGAGTGAAATACCGTGATGTAGCAGTCATGAAATTTAATAGGCTGTCATGTGTGTTCGCAGAACAGAATTATCAATAACAAAGGCGCTTTGAGAGCTTGGAAACGCATTTCAGGAAGCACACGATTGATATAGACCATAATTGATTCATTGGAAGATTGAAAATGAGATAGACACACATGGAATTACCGGGAAATTTGATGTGAATCGAAGTGATTGTTTTTAATTGATTGGTTTTCTTCTGTACCTACAATTGTTATCTCAAATCGTGCTCCGTATATATAATATAGCTTGTTATAAATAATTCTTTAGGAGTTTTAAATATCTTCAGTTTCTGTTATAAGTACGTTTTTGATCAATTTTTTGTTACGTAAAAACGTATTATAAAACGTATTGAATCATGGAATACGTTAATAATACCTTTAACATTTTTAAACTGATGGAGTATCCCTAATGATACCTTTGATTCCCTTAATGTTTTTAGAGTTGATAACTAATACAGAAACTACACCGTATATAACGTGTTGGTGTCTAAATCATATGACAAGGGTAATCAAATGTTATGGTAATGTTAAATAGAAGGCTTGATGGCTTGAACCTCACGAAATAAATATGGTATGAAATGAATGAAAAATATTATAACAACGATGATAAAAGTGTAAAATTGTTGACTATATCATAGACGGTGTTGATAATGCGCAAAAATGTTGTAGTGTAGCGAAAATAGTAACAAGTAACAATCGCTTACGATGATCCGTGAACTCGACCGATGTTAGTTCTTGTTTGCGCTGCCATGGAGACATAGTGCTTGAGAAGAATGGAAGTGGAAGAAGGAGGGACCTGCTGAGCGCTGCGTAATGACGGAGTCCGAAGTGGAGACTTGACCCGTGTTCGGAGCACAAGGCCTGTTGACTCTCGGAAATAGCTAAAAGTTAGAAGTCTTGGGAATATGGCGGAGGGAACTGGTGACGCTTGAGGAATAGAACTTAGTTGATCCTCCATAACGCGAGGACATAAATCGCAGCGTTGAAAACTCAGTGAAAGGGAAACGGGAAATATAATTTTTTATCCTATAACCATATCAGTCTTGAACAAAGAATATGATAATTACTATTGATATAAGTTAGAATAGATACGCTCTAACGTGTACGAATAGTGATATAAAATATCCCGGGGACTGGTAACGTGGGAATCTGTATTTTACTATCACAGAATTGTCGAAGATGCAATTAACAGTAAAAAGCTTCTATAGAAGATTATTATTTACATGAATTATTACGTTACACTAAATAATGAGCTTTGAATATTAAGGATAATATACGGTTTATCTCCAATAATATTTACTCTATAATTTGCGACATTTCAACATATTTAGATATGTTTTGGGAAGAGAGATCGTATGTCTTTATATGTAATAGATACTGAAATGGTTAGATATGTGTTACAAGATTATTTTTACATTCCAATTATACAGTATGCATAAGGAAAGTACAGTAAACGGTCGAAAAAGAAAATTCGAGTTGTCTAGAGTTGGCTCTAGGAGAGTCTGTTCTCAAATGTGCGTTATAATTTTTTTCCTTCGATAATTTACGAACAAATTGAAGTGTAAAAACTTAACATGATAACTGACTTTGAATGCGTTGGGAAACCTATTTCCAGATATCACATTCCGACTTCATTTATTCACTGCGCTTCACTAACGATTTGATTAAACAATTGGGGAAAATATGTATATAATCGTTTTTTTCGAACTAGAAATTCTTCGTACAGAACGCTAAATATTTCCGTACGTTACACGGAATTTGAAACACAAAGAAAACTGAATATAGTTTTTTAAATACAGCTACTAATATCTTTAAGTCGCTTTCATTGAATTTAGCTAATGAGGGAATTGCAAAGAGTTCAGCGTGGAACACTTTCGGGCATGATTAAGGCGTTGAGAAATAATATTTTGAAGAGATCAAAGTTTTAAAAACCTCATAGAATATTGATAATTTTAATATGTTTACATTTCTTTTCTTTTATAAATGATTTTCAGGTTTATTATATTATATTTAGCAATGTAGGTTTTATAGTTCTATTGTATGTCGAGGTTCAGTGTTAGTAGTATGCACATTATTGTATAAAGAATATGTATTCATACTATCCTGTTTTTAATTGATTAAATCATAGGACATTTCGGCCGCGTGGCGACCTCTATTGATTATTGTCATCCTTCTCATGAATGGAGCCGGCACTAATGATGACAGTCACGCGCCCGAAACGACCCAATGATTTAATACATAAAAAAAACTGAATATTATGACTACATACTATCCAGTTTCATGCATCGCGACAGGAGTCCATCCGGCTATCCGGAAATCACCGTATGGTTACGTGGTAAGGTTACGTGACGCAAGGTTAAGTGGTAAGTGTATGTGACGGTAGATGAAATTACGAATGTTCCAAGTAAAGTTTGCGACAGTGAACCAAGTAGGTATGTGCTAGATTTTCTAGGAACACTTCTCTTACGCTTCATCCTACCATAATAGTAATCGTTATATACCTATTCGATACATAAAAGCCTTATAAATACTATCATGGGAACTTGCAAACTTAAATCTTTATTAATTAAAGGAACCTTTGTCCAAAATTTATGTTTGAACTTTGACATCCAATTTTTGGTTGTGACCAAAGCTACAGACACAGTAAGAAATATATATTTACTGAAATATGCATATATTTATTTGTGTTTGGAATATTGCGGTAGAAACCAAAGTAATAACATCATTGAATAATGAAGAGTCACTAAAAGAATGTACTTTAACAATTTGAATTTAATGAACATTTTAAAAGTATTTATCTCATTATGACTTTAAAATGATTTTCCAGACTTCAAATATATTTATATAATGTCCTTTGTATATACATCTAAAACCTTTATCATTATCTTCATTGACGATTCATCATAGCGTTCGCGCCAAATGATGCTATGCTCAACCGTAAACTCACTGGGATAATTGGTGACAGTTCCGATGTTCTTTGTTCTTCCAGTCAGCTTTCCCAGTATTATGTTATGTTCAAGATTGTCTACAATACTTGCAACAGTCCACAGAAGAACGTATACGCAAAATACAAGGCGTGATAGTCATTTGTTGCAACAAGAATTTATTAATTTATTTCGAGGACTAAGTATGCGCGTTAAAATTGTTATGAAGATTCACCGCGTGCTTTCCCTCGCATTCAATTATTAGTGCATTCTTATGATTCAAGTTGATATTGTTCAAACTACTGTGTCCACTCTGTTTGTTTGGATTGAAAGAAAAAAAACTCACATCTTTACACTTTCTTAATATTTCAAGGAAAACATAAAACCAATATTTATTGTAATGAGAACGATGTTGCTCGTAGAAAAGGATTATGTTCATTAGTTAATGGAAATAGAGAGAATAAACACATTCTATAAACCAATTCTGAACAAACTTCTTGTTCCATTGTTGGATTATGTTCAATTTTGCAAGGAGAAGGGCTTATATGTATAATATCTGTGAATCTAGTGTATGGGTATTATAATCGAATATACTAGATATCTTCTGAATTATATATCTCACAAACTATTGCTAAGATAGTGTAATACTATGAATACGGTGTTTTAATTGAAAATTAAGTAGTAAATAGACATCAGTTCTAGATTTCATGTTTAAATTATTAACTTAAACTGTTAAAAATTTAAATTGAACAAATTGGAAGCACACGTAAATACATATCATTTTTTAAATTCTATAATTAAAACATTACTCCCTCAGTGAAGTAATAACATTACATGTAAAAAGAGGCAACTTTCAATATATTTTTTTGATAAACAGATTCTCAATTTAAAAATGTTTGTTACTAGATGACTCGAGCATTTAATTCAAATTGAAAGTCAGAAGTCGTCATGGCTAGAGACAATTAGGTGTCTGTTGAACGTGGAACTTCTCATTTCAGAGTAACTTAATTTGTGCAGAGTAAACCCTTTATCCTCCATTAGGTAACTTCAATTAGAGCCAATTCTTCCCGCCACCACCAATGCTACTGTCGAGCAAACGACCTTGACCACTGTCTGTCGCATCAGTGGCAAGTGAGCTAGCGAGCGTTCCTAGTGGCTAATGCGATGCAAATGGCGCGATGCGGAAACATGCTCTCTGCGAAACACACGAGGACGTGGCGGCGAAGGGAATTGACACGGGAAACGGGAGGAAGGAAGGAAGGAAGGAAGGAAGGAAAGGAAGTTAAAGTGGGAGAAAATGATAAGCATGCTTCCAGAGAGAGAACGAAGATAAAGATAGGAAATATGATTGAAAGACAAATCAACATCGGTGTATCTTATATAGTGAAGCAAGATAGATATCGCACTATAGAAGCAATTGAAGTTACCACAGTATAATAGTATTTTATGTTTATTATATGTATTAGTAATAATAAACAAAAACTAGGTCTATCCTTGACCAAATCTTTAATTAAAAGGAATCCTTCAATAAGCCTTCTTATCTGTTACATGTAATAAATGTCACATAGTGTTTATTTTCGTGTCTGACGCTGGGTCATCCCGTACACAGAACGCGGCTCATGAACGCTAAAATGTTCATTGTGAGAATTGAGTTCTACATGAATGTAGATGTTGTTGACTTAAGGGGGAAAGCGTTAAGAGCAAGATTTGGACANAATTGAGTTCTACATGAATGTAGATGTTGTTGACTTAAGGGGGAAAGCGTTAAGAGCAAGATTTGGACAGTACATAGAATCTCAACATCGTTATTGTCTCAGTGAGCATATGCAGAGCGAAATCCCTTCGTTCCCGTAATTCGGCGTTGGTCGACTCCATTACCAGGCACTGTCGAGCATTCAATTAGCGAGCGCAAGGGGATACGAGATTAGCGGTCCATGGCCATGGAACGTCTCGACGGAGCTTGCAGGCACATGCATGTTCCGCTAACCTTGCCCCCCCTCTGTCCTCATCCATGAAATACGAAGCCGCGTGTGACGTCGTATCGCAGTCGGCTGAAACAACAGGTCGCCAGCAGGAGGCCAGTCACAGTGACTGCACTTGGCGCCTGACGACCGACGTGAGACAACGCTGCTGTCCCGTTATACACTCGTGTCTTGCGTGTCTGCATGGCAAGAAGCACACGAAGGGATGTGGCCAATTATTCTGTCATATGGTCTATTTTGAAGGAATTGCTGAAAATGCATAACCTTCCTATCTTTACTTTATAGACTCGTAATGGTCAATATTATACTGAAATATTTTAATTTCAAAAATATTTTACCCAAAAGAGAATTTTCAAATTCTGAAGCGCACTCAAGGAATGAAAAATAAAAATAAATAATAAGCTGTAATAAATAAATTACCCTAATTTAATATTTATAATATGATTTTAGTATGTTTAACTTTACATGTCTAAACGTTCGAAATTTTTACGACGAGTTTCGGTTGGCAGATGATATCTGATAGACGCGTTGTGAGAGGGAGGTAAAAATCAAGCAGTGCTTCCCAAAGACACTTGACTTTGGCTCAGTGATGTATATGATTTTTTGTCAGTAATTTTATTTTATTTTTCTGACTATTATAGTGACAGTCGAGTATCAAGACACTGAATTGGTTAGGTGAACAAACGTTTTATAAATAACGTTACGTATAGGTGATAATCAAATGTTACCTTTCTCTTTATCTGTACTTATCTCGCAGACATTTGTACATAGAGACATTTTCACAAATGTGCGTCATTTGTAAACAAGACTTATAGGAGTCGGTTTCTTGTTATTTACCGCAAGAAAAGTTGCTCTGGTAAAATGTAACGCTACCAAACTCATTTGTGTTTGCGTTATCATTGACGCATAATTCAGCAACCCTTTGTAATTAGAGTGAGTGTAGCGTACGGGAGAATCACTATCGCTAACGAGACATGACCGCGAAACACGCATTTGCGTTACGTACCAGAAATGATATATATATATATATATATATATATATATATAT